>JAEIIG010031183.1:0-126065 GCA_018904695.1 Drosophila parvula
ATATAATGGCTTACTATAAGTTACTTAAAAAACATTATATAATAAATATTTACTCGTACTTTATGTGTATGCCTCCCCCTTGTTTCCGTTCACGTTACTTTTTTCCTACTCCTCCTTAAAGTCCAGTACTCAGAGCGACAAAATTTGATTTGGAGCCCGAACAAAGACGAAGGACGAGAAAGTGACAGCGGAAAAGTGTCAAACTCAACAACGGTGGCATAGTGTGCCCGTTCAACTATCGGTGATTTGTGTCTATCTATTGACTGGCCACACTGTGTCGAATTATGATATACTTTTAGCCTTCCAAACACGGTGTTCGATCTGAGTACTGGGCTTTACTTCATATATTTGTATAATATATGTATATATATATATATATATATTCTTTTATTTTACTTTATTTTATTTATCAATAATTATTACCAATATCGTAGATCACCAAACTTGTTTTAAAAAAATGTTTACACGAAATTGATGTTGTCTTCCTTTTTTTTTTTTTGGTTTTTCTCATTTCTTTGCGGATTTCGGTATCTTGTTACGCACGGAATGGGGAGTTCAGTTTCGGATTTATGTATGCTTTTTGCTAGGGGACTTCCAGTGTTCTGTTCTGCCTCTTCCTCTCTATTCAAGTTTTTTGCTCTGACTACTATCTTCGGCTCTGATGGATGATGCTGTGTATCTGTCGTATCTATATAATTTGCGCTCGCTTTTTATATCGTATTTATGTATATTTCTATATTCATCTATCGTATGCTTTGCTCTAGTCATAAATATTTATATATATTTATATATATATATATATATATATATATATAGGTCTATGTACAGAGAAGTACACAATGGGGGGTAATTAATTAATCGCTTGCATTATCGATAGGTAATTGTCGACTTGTCATCGATACTTTCCCATATAAATTCATTTAGTGGCCTTGCCCGGGATCGCTCTCCATACGTTCTTGCCTGATATCTGGTATGTTTATGTGTGTGAGCCTATATTGAGTTTACAATTTGCTAAATTACATTATTCGAGATTTGGGTTTGCTTTTCGTTTGTATTTTGTATTTTTTTTTGTTTTGTTTTTCGCTAGAGTTGTATAGAAAAAGTCGACAAAGCTTTCCTGGCTATCCTTTAGTTTCGTATTCGTATTTTGTATAGGTTTTTTTGTATTTGTATTTGTAAGTAGGGTACACGACGGCGGGGATAATATGATTAAAGTGTTTTTACGGCAAATACTATAAGTAAGATAGTACGCCGTTAGTTCATGTTCTTATTCTCAGATTTGTTCGTTACTGCGCTGCTGCTGTAATTGAGACTATCTAGGCTAACAATACGATACGTGGTAAGTTAAGTTTAGTTAAGTTAAGTTAAGTTAAGTAGTTAAAGGCAAACGTTTCATTCATCTTCTATAACTGGAAATCGAGATCGCGTTCGATCGAGAGTGAAAGTGAAAGTGACTGACTGGGTGACCAAGTGGAACTCGCAGCGTTAGGAAATCGCTTTCAAAAATTTGTGGATGCTACGGATATATCTGGTTTTTGTTTTTTTTTCATGAGACCAGCACTCTCTTTGCCTCAGATATGTTGGCTTCCATAAAGCAATTCGTTCGTAAAAAATGTATCTACTCCTTGATCCATCTGTATCTGTATCTGAGATCGTGTTTATCTGAGAGTGTGTGTGTGTTTTGTGGCGTGTGTCCTTGTGGGTGGTTGTATTGTCAACGTGTGTGTTATCTCAGGAGCCCAGGGGCCAGAGAGTGATGTGTAAGTCCTACGGTGAAGTTAGTTCGGTTTGATTTGTCGATAGTTAATTGTTCTCGTGTTCTCAATGGTCTGCGTATAGGTTGATTTTATATCATTTATATCATTTATATATATATATATATATATAGGTAAACTTTCATGTATAATACAGTTGCTGTTATGCTTACATAACTAGACACTTATGTACACTTCTGTCGAACACGAAGATGTAACTAATTATTACTTGACGCGCGAACTCGCATTGATTCCTGCCCTACTTCAACTGCACCTTAAAAACCCGACGTTCCTGGTATAGGAACTTTTTGGGGACTTTTTTTGGCGAGAGAAAGGGAGAGAGAGAGAGAGTGAGAAAGGGAGAGAGAGTGGGCGAAAAGGAGTACCCTAACATATGTACAAAAATCGAACGATCGCAAAACTGAGGTGTCAAAGCAAAAAATGCAGCTGTATCGTTATTTTCTTGGTCGTTAATCGATTATCTAAGATGTGGCGAGTACTCTAACGATCGGTGAATCGACATTGCCTCCTCGTTCTATCATGTGCGGATCTGCGGATAATTTTAAGCGCTAAATAGCGTCTCCCTCTGGGGTCTACTACTCCTTCGTTCTTGGGTTATGATATAGGCTCGTATGATATGATTGTGTTGTGTCTTTTGCTTCGTATCTGGCTGAATGTCATCGTGGGTTGGGCTTCTATATGGTAACCGAAAGTCAAACAATGCGATAATCTAATTGATAAACCCTAGGCCTAAGCGAACCTTCAAATTTCATTCTATCAAATATGCTTGCTTACACTGGCAGTGATGACTCCTTACTTCCTTCTACGCTATCTCACGTTTTCTTTCCTATTCTCCATTTAAATTTCTTGCTAAGTAAATAATACAGAACCGAAATAATACAGCACTCAATGGAAACACTAACTTTTGCTACTATAGCTATGTAAATATATATATATATGTATATATATCATGTGGGTACATATATGTCCAATAACAATAACACTTTCCGTTGTCTGTCCAAACCAAAAGCAAAGAGTACGAGGGACCCCGGACTATATAGATCTAGGTTAAGTACTGGTTCTAATTCGCATTCACAGCTGAGATAGGTAAAGCTTGCGTAATGGACACGATCTATGCTTGTATGTTGTTAGGGGCTAAGGAACGTGGGGATATCGTGTAGATTTAACTAATTAAAATAGAGATTGCAGTTGTTTGTAGTTGATGCTGGAGTTTATTATTTGTTTATCGATAATATCCATATTAGGCGATACGAATGATAGGTAGTGTCTTTGCTCCATTCTCTTCCTGGGTCTCTCTATATATGTATATACTCGTAGATAGTTCTTTGGTACACGGCTAAAGGCTACGCAATATAATTTGTTTAATCGCAATGCATGTAACTACAATTTACATGTACATATGTATACTTTATCATATTCTGTATTATCTGTGGTGTATCTCATTTATTGCTCTACATATAGTATCCGTATCTGTGTCTATACTTCTTGCGTTCTTTCTCTGATGGATGCCAATGCGTTATGTACAGTGTGACCGTGTGTTTGTGGGTGTCGTGTGATGGAGATGCTCATGTTTAACTAACTATAACAGGGACTAGCTTATATAACACAGTGCACTCTGGGTCCAAAGCAACATTCAATTTAATGCAATTACTATCTCCTTGCCTCTCCTCGATATCATCACAATCGTGCGGGCGCCAGGGGTGGGGAAAACTAATGGCTGATGGAGGTCATGGGATGCAGTGCCTCAGGAAGTAGTCCACGTTCCGCAGCTTCGACCGACAGAGAGAAAGTGAAGGACAGAAAGCTCTTAACACGGGGGGTGGGAAAGAAAGGAGCTCAAGGCGTGTGTGTTGGTTGTAATCTAACGATAAACTTTAAGTTCGAGTTTGAAAAAGGATTTTGAGTTAGTGAGTTTAGAGAGAGTTAAGAGAGTTTACAAAGTACGCTATACCAGCTGACTTTTAAATGCATCCACAATTTGAGTATAGCGGCAACCTAATTACACAATACACATAAATATCAAATAATTTGCATTTCGCATTGCATTTACATGGTGTCATTTACAAATGTGTGTGTTCTTGTTGTGTATATATCGTGTGTGTGAGTTTTAGAAATACTGCATAGTTGGTATTGGTTTGGTATCGGTATCGGTATAGGTATCGGCATCGGTAGTATACAAAATAGTAGACAGTGCTTTTGGTAACTTCTTGCTGTGTTATGGTTTTCCATTATCGCTGCAGGTAAATAGTACAGGTGTATTCCCTTAGCCTTATCTGCATCCGAAGATCTGTGTGTGTGTTTTTGTGGGCACTGTTTAGAAAAAGCTCTTCAAGAAGCCAGCTGGCCCAGCCTAAAAAGTGAGATAAAAATCGAATAAAAACTAGTTACATTATCCTTGTTTCATGTAGAACTTACGTCCTGCTGCTGCTGTTGTTGCGTTTGTGCTTGTTTGACTTTGGCTTGAGCGATCTTTAAGGCTCTGAAATGAAAATACTTGGTTAGTCTTTGCCTTTGGCTGAAGATCAGTTAAGAACTCACTGTTGTAAATCCATGATGGTCTTCTCCTTGGCGTTCTGCTCTTCCTGCGACATTTGTACCAATTGCAGCAAGCGTTCCGTTTCGGTTGCCGCCTTCTTGTGCTCTTCCTTTGTGTTCTGCAGCTCCTTGACGCATCTGAAATAGGAAACACATCAAACAGTGTTATAAATCTTCTATATCTTCTTATCTCTTGAGATTAAATTCTTATTTGTAGAGGGTAATATTTAAAGTAAAATGCTTTTGAACCTTGCGATTGGTTTTACTTGTGTTTGCCCACCCGTGGGCGCCAATAAGAATTAATATCTCATTCTGGGGTTAATTTTAGATGGAGGAAATTGGGGCAAACAACTTACGCCTCCAGTTGACGCTGTGTGTCCATGAGCTTCTTGTTGAGTTCGCCGGCGGCTGCCGCACCGCCACCTTGCGTCTGGAGTGACTTCTCCAGCTGGTCCATCTGCTCCTTGCGCTTGCGCAACTGTACATCGAACTCGGACATCTTCTTCTCCTTGTCCTCGATGTCCTTGCGCTTGGCGTCGATCTGCTTGCGCTGCTCGTCGATAATCTTCCGTTCGCCTTCGGTGGCCTTGGCCTGGTTGTCGATCTGCTTGCGCACCTCTTCCAGCTGCTTCTGCTGCTGCTCCAGTTGCTGCCGCTGCACATCGGAGGCTCCGGCACCCGCGCTGGCCGCCTGCTGCAGTTGCTGCATCTGTTGCTGCAACTGTTGCACCTGCTGCTGCAGTTGTTGTACTTGTTGCTGGGCGGTTTGAAGCTGTTTGGCCTGCTCCTGGTTGGACATCTGGAAAATAAATCAAATAAATAGTCAGTTAAAGGGATTAATTACACATTAGTTATTGCTGAACCCACCTGGCTCTTCTCCAGCTCCTGGACCAGAAGCTCTAGCTGCTGCTGGAAGCGATCCCGCTCGGTACAGGCCGCCTGAAGCTCGGTCTTGACCTTCTCCAACTCCTTGGCGTCCGCTCCGCCAGCGCTGGCCGCTGACTGTTGCGCTGCCTGCTGCTGCGCCGCCTGTTGCTGTGCCGCCTGCTGCTGTGCCGCCTGCTGCTGCTGTTGTTGCATCTGTTGCTGCATCTTTTGCATTTGGGCGTGCTGATCCTTGATGTGTTGGTCCATAAGCTGCACAGGAACATTGGGAATTGTTAGGAGTTATCTCAGTATTTAAAGGTATACTTGTACTATCAAAATGTATCAATTGGATCCAATATTAGTTTTTAAAAGAGCTGTAGTATTAAGAACTGTGTAAGTGTTTTTATAAATCGAAATGAAAATTAAGTTAAAAAGCATTTTTAATTAACATAATTCAACTTTTTCGCAGTAAAGGTAAGGGTTTGCCTTAACTTTTAAGCTCCACATTGAGAACTTGAACCTATGAGGTTGTAACTTTTTTAAGTAATTACTTAAACGCTTAACGAAACGATGTAACTACCAAATTATAATTTAAAATACTTACATATTTGCATTAAAAATGTGTGAAAATTAGTGACTTAACATGTTAGAGAGTATCAGTATCAGAGTATTATGTTGTGATATATATATTAGATTAATGATCATTTTTGGTGGCGTTATGTTTGTCTTTGTGAACTTCGGTGTCCAATCCAACTTAATTCTCACCTGAATCCGCTTGTGCATCTCCTGAGCCGCCTTGTCCGCCATATCGGCGCGTCCCTTCTCCTGCTCGATGACCTTGCGCCACTGCTCGATCTCCTCGCGACTCGCACCGGCTGCCGCTGCAGCCTGAGCCTGCTGAGGACCGGCAGCTGCCAGGGCGCGCTCCGATTCCTGGAGCTTCTGCTGCAGCCCCTGGATCTCCTTCTGCATGGCCTGAATTTCGGCGGGAGAGGCTCCGGCGGGTGCAGCCGCAGCTGGGGGCGGCACTTGGTGGCCATTCCTCAGCTTGCGGTTCTCCTCGCGTGTCTTTTGCAGTTCCGCTTCGGCGTTTTGCAGCTCCTTCTGGAAATTCATGAGAATCTCCTGGCTCTTCTCCAGCTGGAGCACCAGTTGTTCTCGTTCCATGGCCAGCTGCTTGACATCGGACTCGAGCTTCTGGACATGCTTCTCCAGCTGCGGATGTGGGGCGCCACCAGGTCCATTTCGGCCTGAATGACGCAGGGCCTCGCGCTCGGCCTCGGCCTTTTCGAGGCGATCGTGGAGGCGTCCCAGCTCGGCACCCATCCGCTCGAACTCGATCCGCGTGGATTCGGTGTTCTCCTGCTGCTTGGCCAGATGCATTTGCGCCTTCTCCAGTTCCTTGGCCAAGCGACCGGCCTCCAGCTCGGTGGCGTCGCGCGACTGCAGCGCCTTTTCGAGGCGATCGCGCAGCCGATCGATCTCCTGCCGTTCGCCAGCGGACAGAGCGGAAGAGGAGGACGTCGACGCTCGGACCGGATCGCCGGGGCTCACCGAGGACTGTTGCAGGCGCAAACGATCGACCTCCTTCAGCAGCTTCTCGTGCTTGTCCCGCGCCTTCTCCCGCTCGATGTGGGCCCGCTCCAGCTCCGATCGCTGCTTGTCCTGGTTGGCCAGCAGCTTGGCCACCTCGCCCTTGGACAGCTCCAGCTGCAGGCTGGTCTCGTGCAGCTTCGACTCCATGTTCTGCACCTCGTTCTCGATCTTCTCGTACTTGTCCTTGTACTTCTCGAACGACTCCGACTCGTACTGCGACTTGCCCCGGATCGTCTCCAGCTCCATGAGCGTCTTGTCCAGTTTCTCGCGCAATCGCTCGTTCTCCTCCTTGAGGCGTCGCGTCTCCCGCCCGAAGGTGTCCGTGTCCTGGAGCTTGCGCAGCTCCACCTGGCTCTTCTCATAGCGATCGCGCATTTTCTCCAGCTCGACGGCATAGTGGGCGGCCTCCTCCTTGGCGGCCTCCACACTGGCTCCCGCCTTGGTTTGAGCTGCATGAGCTCGCTCCAACTCGTAGGTAACCCGTTCCAGCTCCGACTGGAAGTGCTCCTTCTCGCCCTGGGCCCGTCGGATGTCCGTCTGGAGTTTGTCGAAGCGATCGCGACTGTGCTCCAGCTCGCTGCGCGCATTGTCCTCGCACTCCTTGGCGCGGCTCAGCTGGAGCGCCGCCCGATCGCAGGCCTCCTGCAGCCGTGTACTCTCGTCCTGCAGTTTGCGCAGATCTTCGCGAGCCTTGCCGGCCGCCAGACCCGATCGCTCCGCTTCCACTTCCAAGCGGGCGCGATCGGCCTCGGCAGTATCGCAGCGGGACTGCAAGCGATAGATCTCGTTTTGGGCGCGATCGTACTTCTCCAGCATCTTCTCGAACTCCTTGTTGGAGGTGTCCTTCTCGTCGATCAATTTCTGGCTGGCATACAGGGCCTTGTCCAGCTTCTCCTTGAGGATCTCCACCTCGGTGACGGCGTCGTCGCGTTCCATCTGGAAGATAGTTAGCACACGGTAGGGAATTAGGTCAGGGGGGGTTCGTCCTTGGTTATGGGGATGCGTGGGAAAGCTACGGATTTACATATACAGCCAATTTCACTGGTAGTTCAGTTCAGTTCTCATGCGCTTTTTTTTTTTTCGAAACAATATGCAGTACAGACAATTCATGGATTATATAGTATAGAGTGGGGAGTGGTGGTAGGGTTAGGTTTTTAGGGGTGATAAGCCAATTGTTTTGGGTTTCGTTTCGTTTTTGGAATCCCAGGGATACCTGAAGAAGATCGATTCGCTGTTAGAAATTTGGGGGGAATGGGTTCAATTACCTGGAGTTTCTGCTGGATGGCGTGCGACTTTTCGTAGCGCTCCTTGAGAACTTCCAGATCCGTTTGCATCGCCTCCCTGTCGCGGGCGGCCTTCATCAGGAGGGTATTCGAGGACTCTGAGCGCTCCTTGAGCGTCTCCAGCTCGTCGGAGAATTGATCCCGCTCCTTCTGGATGCGCGCCAGTTGCATCTGGGATTTCGTAGTTGTTGTGTTATTGTGATTGTGTGTGTGTGTGTGTGTTTGAGGTGTGACAGTCGAAAGATAGTTACGCATACGTAGAGATATATGTTAGGGATAAATATATATTTATATATACAAGGCGCGTTAGGGGTTAAAGGGTTTTGGGTTGTGGATTCATCGGGGTTTAAGCAATAGCAGTCACATCGATCTAAGCGAGGCTTCGGTATGTTTATAGTAATAGTTAATGGGTGAGTTAGTCTATATAGTTTATAGTTTATCTCAGGGATGGTTAGTTAGCACAACACAGTTACGTTTACGGTCACAGACAGGTATCGGTTAGCAAGTCACTTCGAAGATGGGTGTTAGGTGGCTCAGATTGTGTAGGGTGGTAGGTTTCGGTGGGTTCGGAGGGCTTGGATTGGGACCCGGGCATACCTGCGTCTTCTCCAGCTTCTCGCGAATGCGATCCGTGTCCAGGGTGAGCGTCTCGCGTTCCTTCTGAATTCGGGCCGCCTGTCCGAGCGCCTTGTCCAGCTGCGACTGCAGGTTGTCGTAGTCGTAGGTGAGCTTCTCCTTCTCCAGCACCAGGCGACGGTTCTCCGTGCCCATCTTGTCCAGCTTGTCCTGCAGGTGATCGACCTCGTTCTGGGCCTTGTCCAGCGAGTTCTGCAGCTTCTCGTGCTGCAGCTGCGACTTGCCCAGCGTCGCCTGCGTGCGCTCCATCTCCTCCTTGATCTTTTCCACCTCGGAGAAGGCCTGTGCAACGGATGGTTGGTTTGGGTCAGTGAGTGAGTGTGGTGTGGTGGGGCGGTTAGGGGGTTTGGGTCGTTTTGGGGGTTTCGGTTGGGTGCTTAGCTAGCTAAACGGTTTTGCCTACCCGGTCGCGATCGGCGTGGATGCGCGAGACGCCGCTCTGCGCCTTCTCCAGCTCCTGGCGCAGACTCTCCTGCTCGCCCTGGGCGTTCTCCAGCTTCGCCTTGAGCCGATACACCTCGCCCTGGCTCTTCTCCAGCTTCTCCTGCAAAGCGGCCGCCTCTTCACGTGCCCGCTCCGCATCCGACTGTATTTTGATTTCCATTTCCGTTTCCGTTTCCGTTTCGATTTCCATTTCGTTGGTTGGTTTTTCATTATCAAGCGATCGATCGTTGTTGGATCGATGGGGTTATGATGTTGTTGTTGTTGTTTCGGAGGGGGTAGAGTGGATGTTGGATAACGGATATTATTTACAGGCCATTATGGGGGACAAGGTACTTAAATGACTGATTCGACTGACTGACTGACTGGATGTCTGACCGATTAGTAGACACAAATCAAAGGTTAAGGTGACAAACGACAAATACTAAGTAACGATAAGTAGTACTTAAATTACGATAACGATTACGATTACGAATACGATTACAACGTCTAGCGAGCGAGCGAGCGAGAAATAGAGATTGAGGGAGAGAGAGAGCGAGCGATTTATGCTGCGAGCGGTTGACATTTGGAAGGTAGAGAGAGAGAGAGAGAGAGAGTAAGAAAGCGAGCGAGAGATCACAGGATGGGAGAAAATAAAGTGGAAATGAAATCGTTGGTAGTTCTTTTGGGGTTAGGGCTGAATGGGTTACTTAGGGTCTTCGTATCTCTTTACGAACTATTTGGGAGCTATATTATTTTTAGCAAGATAGCTTAACATTTTAAGGGAAAACTGGGAAACAGTTAAGGTAAGAAGAACACAAGGAAATCTAGTACAAAGTCCAAGGGATTGAATCGGTTGAAATTATTGTAAAGAAATATTTTAAGCAGGTAAAGTTTTTAAGTTCCTTGGTAACTAATTAAGATACTCGTACCATTGGGTCAGTAATTTGTAAGCTCATGAAGATAGCTATTATAAAATAGTTAGGATGTAATACCCCGAAACCAATTAAGCAATGATCAAGGGGTGATGAGTTGGAAATGTGTTTTTTTAAAAGGTTTCTAAGTCGGTAGTATGTGTGGCTATAGGAACTTCTTGATTAACAGACATAGAAAACTTCGAAAAAGACGAAACTCTTAAAGGAAATCTTATGGATACTAGACGGAAAGCTATGCCCAACAAATTCTGGAGAACTCAACGTATTAAAAGGGACTTGGGTAAGGGTATGGGGTACGTTTACGATGGTCAACACTTGGCAAACAGATGGACATCAGAACGCTAAGTTCAAGATGAGTTTAGGATGAAGTGGACAACCACAGATGGCTCAATAGTGCAAAGAGGAAAATTAGGAGGAGCGAGAGAGAAAATAGCGTGAGTTGATTGAGGAAAAGAGTGAAAGTGCGAGAGCAAAGTAAGGCAAAGTGTGCGTAATGTGTGCGCTTGTGTGGGAGAGCGTGTGAGAGCGAGTGAAAGTGACAACGCAGTTAAGTCAATTAACTGGGGCCATAAGCCATTTTCCGCTTTTCTTTCGGCTTCCTTCTTTCGGCCTCCATTCGGAGCTTACTGTGTATGGGTCGCGGTGTGTGTGTGTGTGTTTTTCGTAAGGTCCAGAGGCGAAAAACGCTCCAGGATACTTTGTCATACTTTGCTAGCTTCCGGCTTGGGGCAGGCTTTTCGTACCGAGGAATACACCGGAACTGTGACGGATAAGCTCTAGGCAGTTTTCGTACCGAGGTCAATCGATGTATGTACAAATGTATGTATGTATGTATGTATGTATGCTGTATATGCTATATATATATAGTATGTGTGTGTGTACTCGAAGGATGTTTTTATGACGGCAATGTTAGTATATCACAGGCAATATGCAAGTTACATTAAATTGAACAAGTGACAGATTGCAACTAGCTTTGGTTTGGTATTTCTTTTTGTTTTTGGGTTTTTTTTTTTTTCTTTTTTTGGCTAAGTCAGATGCAGTAGTTCAAGTTGGCAATCGAATTCAATTACGGTTAGTTGCGTTACTAAAAACTTGTTTGATTGATTGGTTTGCTTGGAAGCGGTTTTACTCACAAAACGTTTTTCAAAGTCGCCCTATATATAGAGAATGAATGTAAGCACAACGGTTTGGATAGAGTTTTGGTTTTAGTATACATTGTCTCAACGCCTTAAATAAGTTCTTTACAATTTACATAGAGTGACTAATACATGTACAGTTACGTTAAAGTTAAATTAAAGGTTACGAAAGAAGCAATATAACATAAAAGAGCTCAAATCAGAGTTTGGGAACCCGTGTTCCTCTGCGTGAGGACTCTAAAGGTGTGTTTGTTGTGGCGGCAAGTGCTCGGATTGTGTTGCAGCGGAAAGAGTGTTCGAGTGTGTGTGTTTTTTGGGGAACGGGGGCGGGTTAAGGAAGGTGTCAATCGGAAAAGTCTCCTCATCGCGGGGCAAAAAGTTTTTGGTCCATCAACGACAAGGCACACACGCACGTCGAGAAACGAGTATATATACACGCACACACAGAGAGAGAGAGAAATTGTTGTTGCCTTTGCATGGGCAATGCAATTTCAGAGTTCGTTTCATACATAAAATATTTATATATAGATATATTTATATGTAAAGCTAACTAAAAGAGCATTCGGATATGCATATCGATATATATTATATGTATATGGCTGTCTCGATTCGCAGGCAAGTGTGGAAGCATGTGGACCATACCTGTGTGACCCTCAGCTCGGCCTGAGTGCGTCGCAGTTCGGCGGAGGCCTTGTCCGCCCGCTCCTGGGCCCGGTCCAGTTCCTGGGAAGTGGTCATCGTGGTCCTGCCGAACGTCGTCTGTTCGTTGAAACGAGAGACGGGCAAATTAGTGGATTGAACGGGACCAGAGGGGGTTTAAGGATAACAAGGTGCAACGAAACAACAATTGAAAGCGGCTTAAGGCATTAGCAAATGTCTGTGAGAGTGTGCTTGTTTACAAGGATAATGATGATGATGATGATGATGGCGAGAATGATGGTGCTCGGATGAGTCCAGCAGGCGAGCTGATTGTCAACAATGGATCCAATCCATGAAGCTGTGAATGATTCAATGAGACTTTTTTGCTTGATTCGCTTGACTTTTGCTTGTGCTTTGGGTGCATTTGACGCTTGGTTCTCTATATATTCATTCGATCTTGCGATCTTGGCGTGAGCTTTTTGGATCTAGAGACTGGCTAATAAGGCATTTCAGGGGGTTGCCCATATATTACGTTTAGTTTTGGCTTAAACAATTGATTTATTAGGACAGCGGGGTCGTCATATATGAACAGCCCCGTTTTGTGGTCTGTGGGTCAGCGGCTTGGCCGACTTACCGATATCTTGCCCGTTTCGAACATTAACTTTTGTACATTCTGCAAGAGTACGGATACGGAACATATTTATATATATCTTAATCTTAGGTCACGCCCTCAGGTGTGATTCGTATGTGTACATATGTGCATGTCCGGCGGCAATCAATTCAACTTATTCGCACCTCCGTTTGTCTGCACACCGATTAAATCAAAACCCAACTAGGCGAGTGCTGCTAATCCTGTCTAAGTATCTAAGTATCTAAGTGCGCAATATGTCAGGGCTTTATCGGATCTGAAATCGTTGAAGGTGCTGCTGAGTGCTGCTAAGTGAGACTTCAGCCTGCTGGCTCTAAATGGCGAATGGGTATTATTCAGATAGGGTTTCGGTGTTTTTGGTGAGTAATATACAATATACGATATATATGGGGTTTTACGATACATAAAAGGTGCGATTTGCATAATAGCGGAATTCGATGTTTCGATATTCGTTGTGATTATGATTAACGATAAAAACTAATTAAGATACTCGACACTTTTACTTTTATTAATTACTTTTTAAGTCAGAATTTTAATGATTCAATTTAAGGTATTACCATCAAATATACTGTTACGATAATCTAGAGCAGCGGTGGGCATAAACAGCGAGAGTAAGAGAGCTCATGACACCCGAAGTACTAAGCTCGTCTACCTCATAAGTATCGATATTTTAACCATGTGAAAAATCGATATTCTGTTATATTAATCGGATCAATTTTGCAAACTTCGTTTAAACTAATAACGTTGGAAAGAAATATTACGAATTTAGTTATAAATATAGCCAGCAAAAAGGGAAATGATTTAATTACGATTTTTCAGATATCTGTTCAGTAATATCCACAATATCGATATTTTATCGATAAATGCGAAATTGTTCAATACTTAAAATATCAATATATTAAACTGGATGTTAATTTTAACATTATATGGAACGCGCTATTTTTGCTAATATATAATATTATATCGGATATAATTATTATATATAATATATAATATTATATATCCCAGTCGACGTATGTACATAAAACCCTGGTGTTTCCTGCCCATCGCTGCTCTATAGTAAAAACTCTCAACGGTTTACGTGAATCAAAGTAATTATCTACTAACTACGATTTTCGATATTATGCATTTTAACTAGTTTTGGTAATTGGAAGATTGGAATTTGGATTCTTGGGCTTACTTTGTGTAGTGTGGTCTGTTCATCTAGCTGCATCTATATTTGGTTTTATGTTGGGTGAGTTTTTTTTTTATATTTTTGATTGAGGTCGGTTGGTTGTTGTTGTAGTTATTATTATTGTTGTTGTTGGATAGTTGGGATGCGTAATGTGTACATGTAAATACATATTCAGATACAGATATAGATATAGATATATATATAGATATAGATATAGATATAGATGTGGTTACAGATAGCACATAATATGTATATGTATGCAAATGGGTTCATAGATTATCGATAGCAGTATGTATGCGTGTCTTTCGATTATATATACACAGCGCACACACATACATACGAACAGATTGATGATAAGTTAGTTTTAGTTTTAGTTTCAGTTTATGGTCTTAATTTTTGGGTAGATATCCGTGTGGATATGCGGGATAAACTGGTCATAATGCACGAGTACCTGCGAACGCTCCAGATCGTGTTTCAGCCGCTCGTTCTCCAGCTCGAGGCGCGCAATCCGCTGCTTGGTGGATTCCCAATCGGCGCTGCTCCGGCCCATCTCGCAGGTGGCCTTCTCCAGCTCGGCCTTGGACTTGCCCAGTTCGCTTTGCGAGGCCTCCAGCTTGATCTCTAGCCGCTCCCGCTCGGTGACCGCACGCTCCAGGCGCGTCTGCAGCTTCTCCACCTCACTTTCGGCGGCGCGCAGCTTGATCTTATAGTCGGCCACCTCACGCTCATGGAGATCGCGCTCCTCCTGTTTCTCGTGCTCGGCGCGGTCGCGTTGGTCTCGCAGCTGGGCCATCTGCTTCTCCTTGTCACCGATGGCCTCCTCCAGGCTGGTCAGGGCACCCTCGGAGCTGCTGTGGTGAGCCTGCATGGCCGATAGACGGGCCCGCGCCATATCCACCTGGTTGTCCTTCTCCTTGAGCAGATCCTCCAGGTTCTCAATCTAAGAGGGAAGAGAGCAGGGATTGAGGATGGGCAGCCCATTAGGGAGAGTTTCCTTGAAAGGCTAAACTGATTGAAGGATTATCTCTTAGTTCTTGAACTATATTTGAAATCTTGTATCTTCCCCATAGACTTATTAAAAGTTAAAGATATTAAATCTTGGTTTTAAACCTTCTCTTTGCAGATTAAACAATCTTTGAGATACTAAAATATAGTTAAGGTTAAACCCTTTTAAATCTTAATAATACTACTCCAAAATTAAAGGAAATCTCTTCTATTTTCTGGCTTAAGATTAAGGGAGGGTTATGGTGTCTAACCTTGCGCTGCAGCACACTGATCTTGCGATCCTTGATGTCCATATGGTCCTTGATCTCGGTTAGTTCGCTGGTCAGGCGGTTGCGCTCCTGCACGGTCTGAAGGGTGCCCTGGGTCTTCTTCTCGATCAGGCGGTTCTTCTCCTCGAGGCGGGCGCGCATCTCCTCAACGTCCGTCTGCAGCATGTTGTAGTGCTCCTCTTTGGCACATAGCGACTCCTTGAGCACCGCTATGTGCCGCTGGTAGTCCTAACGGATATTACTTTACTGTGCAAACGACNGGGGACCGGCCGGAGCTGGGGAGTTAATTTACCTGATGCTGCTCCTCGAGGGTTTTCATTTTGGCCGCCATCGCCAGGATCTCTTGATCCCTTCTCTGTATTTCAAGACGGAATTCGTCCAGCTGAGGGTCGAATGGGAGTTGGTTGGTTGGTAGGTGTGATTGGTCGGGTGATTGGAAAGGAACGAACAAGTACAGATAATTAGATTGGAAATTGCTTGGCGCTCTGGTAATGCCTGGGCCGGGGACTGATCCTTAGCCAGGACTACAGATACTTGGTGGTTCTTGGTGTGTTCTTGGTTTTGCTTGTTTTTGTTTTTGTTTTTTTTTTTTTTCGCAACAGGAAGTACGAATATCTTGCTGTGACAACTGAGTGTGAGAAATGAGCGATTAAGAGGTGCTGAGGGCGAGCTTACGCCTTGTTGACTATGACTGAGAATTGGTGGATGGATGGTTTATGTCTTTGGGCCCCTCCCCATTTCGGTACAGGTACATCCTAACCGCCCTCGTTGGTTGTGTCATCTGTGTGTTATCGTGGGTGTATAAGGGTGTGTGTGTGTGTGTGTGTGTGTGCTTGGAGGACTGAACTATATATATAGTTCTCTTTATATGTTGTAGCTTGGTTGCTTTATCCATGAACGATTTGGGGACGTTCGGTTTTCGTATGTAATTTTATTGTTTGCTTTCGAAAAGTTTCCATTTTATAATGCTTACAGCTTAAGTTAAGTTTAACAGATTTCGAGAATATTTTGTTGCTTGTCGGAATTAAGTCTGAATGCGATCTTAATTAGGTTTACAGTTAAATCATTGTATAAATAGTACATCCCGTGGGACCATAAATGTATATGCGTATAATCAGAATATTAACCATAATTATTTCAAATACAAGTATATATAATATATATATATAGAGAGAGTTATGTATAATGTGTGTATATCTTAATATCAATATTCAAATGCCTCGTTTCTTGTTCTGTTCGTCGTTTCTTGTAGAAAAGGTTATACAAATACAAATTAAACCGAGTCGAAGGGGAGAATCTAAGTAGTTTGGCTGAGCAACAACAAGAACAGAAGTTGGAAAAGCTAGCGGATAATAATAGTATCTTTGTATCTTCATATCTTCGTATCTACTTATCTATTCACATGCTCGCACCGAAGTGCTGTCTTTCGAATTGGCTAGTGATAAGCTTTTTATCTCTCAACTAACACTCCCATTTATATTTATATATATATATTTATGTATATATGTATAAACAATTGAAAAGAGTTTTTATCTATGAACACAATTTCCGTTTTTATTCTGCGATTGCTGCACATTTTTTTTTTTTCGGGGGGGGAACTACGAACTACAACTAGGGTAAAAAAACGAAAGTAACTCCCAGATTGACTTATCAGAACTGATTCGTCTATTTTATATATATTTTTAAACACTACTTTAACAAGAATTTTTTACTTTCTTTGAGAAATATCATCTACGCATTAAATTTCGATTTTTAAGCACAACAAAAAAAAGAAGATAAAGCACGTTTATAATCGATAGTCCGACTAGGAAATGTAGTTAAGCATGCGGCTTTAATCCTATAAATTTTCAAATTGATTTTAGGCTTCAGAAAACGAACTGAGAGATAAAAAAAAACTGAACAGATTAGCTTTTTCATATTTTTTGTATACTTGCCTATCGATGCCTATCGATATTTATCGAGTGTATAAAGCGCTTCTTCGAATACGAAATACAAACACTAGTTGAGTCGAATATACATATTATATAATACAATATAATATTCGCATAGACACATTTTGAATGCTTCATCGTTTCACTTTGCTTGCGCCGTCTCTCAGAGACACAAAAAACTAATTCAACCGATTGATGCCATGCGATCTCTAAGTCGATCTAACTCGATTCTAGATTGCACATTATAAATTTCAATGTTTTCGTTCATAATTGACCTTCATTGCTAATCACACGCTAGTTAATAAGTTTATAACTCTTGCATTTGCTTTTGCTGGGGAAGGCTTTTGGGAGAGACTTGAAACTTAAGGTTAACAAGAGGAAAGGAGGAGCAGGAGGCTCAGACAATAAGTTAGGTCTAGGTAAGGTTACATAATTATTCTACGCAAATGATGCCCACTAATACGAGACAGAGACAGAGAGAGAGAGAGATTTAGAAAGTTATAATTGGGTTAGAGCATCTGGTTAGTTAGGTAGTTAGTAGGTTGCTTTGGGTATAGGAGAGAGGTCCTCGATGGCCTCAAGTTACTGTGACCATGCAAGGATTTCGTTACTTAGTCGCTTACAGAATAGATAGAGTGTGTGTCTGTGCTGCTCTAACAATTGGCTAAGTTGTCCAAGGTTCATACTAAGTACGAGTTACACTATAGGTTTTGATTTAATAAATTTTAAGCTTCGTTTTTTGTTGATTTCTTCTTTTTTTTTTGTTTTCATTTGCTTTCACACAAGTTTTAAAGTAAATTTAATTTCATTTCGCATCTCGCATTTTCTTATCCTTTCGTGTGTATATATATAAATTGTTGTTAATTTGTGAGTAAATCTCATTTAGTTTTATATACAGTCTTTTACTTTTGAGAGTCAAGAGCAAGGTTCTACAATTTTCACAACAGAAACAAAAAAATACATCCACAACAATTGGCGTTTCTTTATTTTCGCTGAAAAGTTCTGCCCTGAGTGCTCTATGCAAAGAACGTAAATGAAAAATGTTTAAATGCGAAATCAAGAATAAGCTTTAATCATCATTTATATAATTATATATATCATATATATATCATTCGTTTCATTTCGCTTTGTTTCGCTTTCGACTGTTTCGCTACTTTAAAATGGCACATGAAACAATAGTTCTCCTTCGCCGTTCGCCGCTCTCCACTGCGAACTCAGCTTAGCCTAGATCTACTAAGAGTATTCCACTTTTATTATCATATATCTTGTATATATATTGTATGTATAATACTTGGTGTCTTATCTTCTCCCTACGCGAGAACCGTTCACTGTCAAGGGCTCACTGGTTGATGCAGAGGAAAGCGTTAAATGCAGGTCGGACTGCCATCTCTATATAGGGTCTCTATATAGATATATATAGAGTCTATATAGGATGGTCAGATCTTCATCCAATGGGGTACGTTCGATCTCTGATTGTTATATATAGAGGATGACTTGATGGTAGTCGATTTTCGATGCTGATGATGGCGATGACGAGTTGAATTTCAAGTTGTTTTTTTTTCTTTTAGTTTTGGGATCGAATTGTTCGAGTTTCTTTTTTCGTTTATTTTTCAGGGGATCTCTGATTTTATAGTTCAGATTTCGAGGGACGGGTATATGATGGTCTTTAGGAGTCTAGGGATAGCGTGTCTACGTCAAATTTAAAACTTACTTGTCGCTTATGCTCTTGCGGCAGTTTCGGGTAATCTAAGTCTAGTTTCGAGTATGGCAGATGGTGGTGATGGTGAGCTTGATGTCCCTGCGCCTGATGGTGCGTATGCGAGTGCGGATATGCCGTGTGATGCGAGTGATGCGAGGAGTGATGCGGATGCGAGTGCAGATGCGAATGCAGATGCTGATGCGGATGCTGATGCGAGTGGCCATGATGCAGTCCCTCCGCGTAATCCCTGGCACTGCTGGCCAGCGTCCCGCCAAACGGTCCGGCCGTATTGGCCAGCGACGCCAGCGGATGCGTCTGCAGGTGATTCTGATGCTGGTGCACATGGTACTGGTACTGCGGATGCATCTGCTGCTGCACCGACGCCTGGATGTGCGAGTGTCCCAGCGGCGGCCCTTGGGCACTGCCTCCATATTGCTGCGTCCCCGCAAACTGTTGCTGCAGGTTATAGGCCAGGGCCGCTGCTCCGGCGGCCCCACCTCCGGGCACCTGACTTTGGTAGTACTGCGAGATGGCGGGATTGGAGGCGTGCAGCGATTGTGCCAATAATTGGCGCTGCTGGAAGGGAGCCAGGGGATTCCCATAGCCGCCGGCAACCCCCAGGTCACTCTGGTAGGGATTCCCGTAGCCCCCTAATCCTCCTCCTACTCCGTACTTGCAGGTCCCGTAGCCTGCCGTTGTGGTGGGATAGCTGGACACCAGATTCGTTACGGAGTATGCCGGCCGCAGCCTGGCCGCCGCCGCAGCGGCACTCTGGGCCGCCGACAGTTGCGTGGGCAGCACCTGCTGCGCCTGCCCCGCCGGCTGGAAGTACATGTTCGGCTGCGAGGAGAAGCTCGTGGACATTTGCATCAAATTGTCGTTGAGGTACGGCGGTGAGGTGTCACCCGGGTGCAGCGTCGGGTAGCTGGACACAACGCGGCCCAGGCCCATTCCTCCCACACCTCCTAAGCCTGCAACGCCGCCGGAAAGTGGCGTCGTGACCAGCTGGCCCAGCTGCCGGGCCTGATTCGTAAGGTTGAGTATCTGCGAGCTGCGCGATATCGACTTGTGTGCCTCGTTCAGCAGGTTGACAATGTTCGAGGAGCTGGTCTGGTGCAACGGCGGCGCCGGATACCCATAGACATCGTTGTACATGGTGGCCGAGGGCAGCCCGGCAATGCTGTAGCGTCTCCTGCGAATTGGCGAGGTCTGACATGGGATGCCCGTTCCATATAGCTGGGCGGTGGACAGGGGATCGTAGAGGCCGCCATAGCCGCCGGCAGTTGCGGAGGTTGAGGGTCCGTATAGATCGTAGGCGGGGCCGTAGCCGTTGCCCGACGCTGAGCCGTAGGGCAGGGAACTGGGACCCAGGACCGTGGGGCCCGGGCCGTAGTACTGGCCGATAATGTCCGGCAAGGGGGGGCTGCTTCCGGCGATGCCCGAGTAGTTATTGTACATCTGAAACGGGGCGATTTCAAATGGTGGTTGCTGTAACTGCTGTGACTGACTGACTGACTGGTTGGGTTAGTTTGGTAGTTGGTACTTGGTAGTTGGTAGTTTCTGTGGTGTCTAGAGAGCTCTCTGGGTCTGTTATGCTGTTGGGTCTGGTGTCTGGTTATATCTGTTATCTTTTAACTTTCACTCGACATTCCGGCTTCGATGTGCTCACAGCTTGATTTGGTTTTAGTTTAAGTTTAAGTTTCGGTTTAAGTTTTAGTTTCAGTTTTAGTTTTAGTTTTAGTTTTGTTTCTGGTTTAAGTTTAAGTTTTTGTTTTGGTTCTGGTTCTGGTTCTGGTTTCTGGCTTTTCGTGTGGAGCGTGATCATGATCGTGGCTTAACAAACATTAGCTATCTATATATATAGAGGTAATTACATGTATATATATTATATATATTATATATATGTATATATATAGGTATATCCTTGAATTGGATTACATTTAACATAGCGAAAGCGATTTTTGCCCGAAACACTTACGGACTATTCTGGCCCCATTTTTAAACGTAAATAATTAGCTTTTAGCTTCGTCTTTTGTTCTTGTTATCATTATTATTATTATTATAATTATTATTATTTTTGTTGTTTTTCTGCAAGTTTTTCAGTTTTCTTTGTTGTATTTTTGCATTGACACTTCTTTTTGCGCTTAATTTACAATAAGGTTTTGTAATAGAATATGAGATTAGTTTGATTATGGAATTATGATTTGTTCGGTTCTGGTTTTTGGTTCTTTTGGTACTTTTTCGGTTAACTCTTTTTCGGCTTTTGGCTTTATATAGTTGGTTATATGTATATTGTTGGTTCTTAGGCACTTTCAACGGCTCTTGTTGGCACCCAAAAAAAGTTCAACAAGGGCGGGGGGCGGACGTAATACTGGTTGTGTGTGTGTGTTGTGTTCTGTATGATTAATGTGTGTGAGAGAGGAGAGGCGCAACATGAAATGTGTGTCACTTGGTTGACAGCCGCGACGAGGATGTGGTAGCTGCTGGTTCTTGTATCTATTTATGTGTGAATCGCTGTATCTTTGTATCTTTGTATCTGAGAGAGTGGGTGGGTGGCTGTTTTTTTTGGGGGGTATCCCTGTGTCTGCGTGTGTGTGTGGGTGTGTGAATGTATCTCTGGTCGCTGTTTTCGGCTGAGTGGCGTGATCAACGTGGCATACAAAATGCAACTCGGATTCTGATTTCGTATTTTTTCTCAAAAAGGTGGCATGTTTTTCTTGGTATTTTTGCGGTATTTTGTTTGGGTTTCAGTATATTTTGTATTGTTTTGTTTTTTTGTACAATTTTTTTCTTTTCTTTCTTTTTCGGTATTTTGTTTGTACGCAGAAAATGAAACATAAATATTCGTATAACAATATATAGTTCAGATGCATTATAGAAATAACGTGCAAAAGTATATTTGTTAAATAATTTGGTTCGGTGTGTTGGAGAAACAAACAAACAAAATATATATTCATATAGTTGTTTAGACAGACAGTGAGCGAGAGAGAGATAGATAGAGAGAGAGTGTGTGTGAAATAGATCGACAGAGACAGAGATAGAGAGAGAGACGGTTACATAGAGACTTAGAGAGAGAGAGAGAGAGAGATGGAAAGAACGCAAGTTATGTGTTTCAGACAGAGCAGAGTGTCATTTTGTTTTCGTTTCGTTTTGAATTCTTAATCCTTGGAATTTTTCCAGTGTACTTTTCCGTGTTACATAGGGTGGGGCTGTGTTTCTGTGAGTGTGTGCGAGTGTGGAACCCATCATGAAGGAGTGTTCTTGTTGCATTGCGTCGTGTGTGTGGTGTGTGTGTGTGTGAGATCGATAAACGATAAAGTTAGGAACAAGTTCGAGAGCTTCGATCGGATCGGTCAACGTTTGTAGGTGAGGTTAGTTCGATATTTACAAAAACCAAAAAGTAATATATCATACACAAACACGAATACACCGCCACACATGTGCACATAAGGACACACATGAACGTGTGTGTGTGTGTGTGGTAAAAAAGTTATTGTCCTTTTTATGTTTGCTTTCTTCTTCTTTTTGTTCTTGGGCGGGGATCTTGAGGGGCAGGACTTTAGGGACCTTCTTCTGGGGGAAGAATTGGTACAGGGCGGAATCGGGGGATATACTATATGTATCTCGGTCTGTCGTAAGCGGAATAACGCAATAATATCGAAAACAACATACTGGAGAGTAACATATTTATATATATATATAGAGTAGTTGTAGTTGCTGGATATTCGGTATATATATTTATATATAAAGAGCGACAGAGATAGAAAGAGACAGAGAGAGAGAGAGAGAGAGATGGAGAGATAGAGAGTGAGTGGGGAGAAACAGAGACAGAAACAGAGGAGTATAGGTAGGAGGAGTATATATTCATATGTTTGTTAGCCATATTGTGGATATATATACACGTCGTAATTGTTTTATCATTTTATCGTCAAAGAGTTGTCAGTGAATGAATCGAACTTCTTTGCTTATCTTCTTCTTCTTCTTGCCCGTCTACTCGAAGTATTAATCAATTTGTTATCGCTTTCCTTTTTTTTTGGTAGTATTTTCTTCGTTTGTTATATAGTTATTTTGATTTTATTTGATTTTTTTTTTATTGATTTGGTATCGTGCGAAAATATTACAAAAGCATATTGTAAATAGTTGCATACGTTTTTGTTTTATACTTGGTAAACAAATTTGTTTTTATATTTGTTATTGCATTTCTTCAATTGTTTTTCGGTTTCTTATATTTTTTTTTTGCGTGATTTCTTTTAGAACAACAACAAAATATATGTTTTTTTTTTTGGTAGGTAATTAAAAAAGATCAATTCTGAAAACAAATATATATTTTGCATTTGATTGATTGAGTCGCTTGATCTTGCTTAATGATTCAAGAATTATTGCCTACTTTTTTGGACGTTTTGAAAGTGTTTTTTTTTTTTAGTTTTTTACGATTTTTTTAATTTTGATCTTGGATTCGATAATGCCAATTATTGGAGCCATTACAATCGATAGGTTTCGTGAAAAAATCATCTGCATCTTTTGGCAATAAAATGACAAAAGAATTATTCTTGTATGCTAAATAGATCACAGTTCACTAATGTTTTGTTAATCGGTATCTGATCATTTCAGTTTGGGATTTTGCTTTCGGTTTCGGTTTCGGATATATATTTTCTGTTTTTCTGAATTTCTGATTTGTGATTTCTGATATTCGGATTTTCTATGGTTTGCTCTTTGGTGTGTTTTGGTTAAATGTTATATATTACTTTTTGATTATGTAAGAACAGTAAGAAAAAGGAGTTCAAAAATCAGCGTTCCGTTCAAAATGCTAAGTTTAAGTTAAACGCAGAACAAACATTGTGTGTGGCAGTGTGTGTGTGTTTTTCGGTGTGTATGTGTAGAGTCATTAAATTAAATCTAAAATAAAAAAGCGAGTGTAAAAAGTGTAAGGGAATAATATATATACATATGTATATAATATATATATAAAAAGTGATTAAAGAAAACTAGGGGAGTTACTAGGAAGGAAAGGTGGTGGTAAGCTACAGGGGCGAAATGTTAAACAAACGATTACACGAACAACATTAAGACACAAAACACACATTTATATACTTTTTTATGCTCCAAGTAAAACAAAGATTAATTTAAATTTAGAAAATGATGCCAACTGGCAAGAGGAAGAGTACAAAGAGTGGCAAAGCGGGTTAGACAGAGAGAAAGCTACAGAGCGACAGAGAGAGAGAGAGAGTGGGAGTGAGAGTGAGAGAGAGAGAGAGAGACAGCGCAGGTGAGCAGAACACTTAAAATAATGCCAAGAACTTTGGCTCACCCACACATAAACACAGGCAAATACACACAAACACATGGAAATGGCGGACCGAAATAACAACATTTTGGTTACAAGGTTACGTATACGTCACGTGTGTTTGTGTGTCTTTCTGAACAGGGACTACAATAGCGGTAACTGAGCAAAGAGAGAGATAGATAGATAGAGAGAGAGAGAGAGGGACCGGGAGAGAGGGGGAGGGAGAGGGGGGGGTCAGATAGAGAGAGCGAGAACAAAGCCAAAAAGAACACAAGTAAGAGGCGAAATCAAAAACCGAGAAATGTCCAAGTGTGTGACTGTGTAGTTGTTGTGCTGGAATTGTGTTAAGTGCCAAATACATGTAGCAGAGTGTATTTTCTGGCTTTTCAGCCACTTTGCTGCTATTTTCGTTTGTTGCGTGCCCAGCACAAATCATAAAATTAAAAAACAAACACATAAAACCGGAATATGTATTGCAAAATGAAAACAAAGTTTCGAGGGAAAACAATTTCAAATTTTATGACTTTTTTGCGGGGGAGAGAGCGAGGAAGGGAGCGAGTGAGAAAGAGAGAGAGTGGCAAGAGAAAGCGAGACTGTACCCCCCGACAACGACATTGACATGTGAGCACATCAAACAGTATAAACAAGGCAGGAAAGCCATAAATATTACCAAAATTCGAGTGCCACGACTATGAAATACCTGGTACTAAGTGCAAAATGTGATAAGTAATCATTTTATGCAAGAAGTGGTTGGGAATTCTATAGTTCCCTCATTATGTTGCATACCCATAGGTTTTTTATAGGGAATCCATAAGCCTGATAACCCTAAAATCATACTTTCCCACCTCCTTATTCCTTTTAAGCCTGACTTTATGATGAAAAATAGACTTGGCACCTTTAAGGATCAATTCCCATTTCTTGGTATTAAATCTCTACATGTTTTGACTTCTTTATGGGTTACACACATCGACACGAACTAAATACACCCTTGAACTCTGCGAGCAACGGGTACAAAAAAATTAAAGTGGATGCGGGCAAAGTCCCTGCTTTTCAATGGGGGGAGATCCCCTCATTCCCCTGCGTTAATCATGACAAATCATCACGTTCACGTTTCGTTTCGTTTGTGCTTGTTCCTTTTTGTTTTTTTTTATGTTGCGAGCAAGGCCAGACAGAGAGTCCTTTTCCCCCATTGTGTCCTGTCTGACGCCCCCAGTCTCCCAAACCCAGTTCTTAACCCATTGTCAGTACAGCGCGCTGTCCCGTGTTTTTCCCGCACGCACGTGCCCGATGGAAGCATATTTCAAGTGACATTTATGAAGTGCATCCCTGTCAGTTTGCTCGCTCGCTTTGGAATTTTTTTCGGTAGGCCTTTCTGCTAATGAGAGCAGAGATGTGGCAGAGGGGAAGATGGCGAGGCTGACTAGCGGGGACGGAGGAAGGTCGGCAAATGGGGAAAAACGGGTGCCAGGGCCTCGTCTGCACTTGGTGTCTATGCTTCTTGCACTTTTCTGCAACTTGTTCGCCCTGTTGCCGAATTTCACTAATTACGCAGAAAAGCAGGCAATGCGCTTTTCCCCCTTTATTTTTTTTAGTCAGCATTGCCTGCCTGCCGCATTACTGTATGTTGGCTTTGGCCCTGCCAATGTGTGTGTGTGTGTGCTGATATGTGGCACTATGAGGGTGTGTGTGTGTGTGAAATTAAATTTGCAGCTCGAGGCCACAAAAGGACAGGCTAAACAGAAGAAGTTTAACAAGTTTTATTTGTTTTGCGTGCTAGTTGCTGCACAGAGAAAAATCTGGAATAACAATTACGTTTAAAAACTATTCCTTTGAACTACAAAAATATTTATATTTCTTTCACGCATTTAAAACTAGTTTAAAGCCTTTTTTTTAGCTCTCCTATATAATTAGTTCTTCAAACTGAATCTTTCTTTTATATTTTCCAAGTGTGATCAATTTTTCTAAGCTTTTCCCCACCCATTCTATTTAAATTCTTGCGTTTTCCCTTTGCCATCATCGCTCACTGACTGACTCCCTCGCACCCTTCGGAGTTGCTCATGTTACGCCTTGACAGGACATTTAAATGGCTTTTGGTGTCTGGTTGTCTGGGTGTTTCTGTGTGTGTGTGTGTGGGTCGGGGTGTGATTGTGTCTATTGTGGGGCCTATTGCAGCGGTCCACATTGATAGCCATCGTTTTGATTTACACTAACTCCAGGCGAACTGTACCATGACCGGAGCCGAGGATTGCATTTACCCAACGATATGCCCATTGTACCACCAAAACCGTAGAAGGATGAAATTGATGGAGGAAAATGTGAAAATTCCACCCTGAGACATTTCGGTTAGTTGCATTTCGTTGGTTTTGTTAGTTTGTTATGCGAGGAGTTTGCCTCTGGCTGATTGACTTTTGAATGGAGTTGAAGGTTCTTGTGTGCTGATGATGAAGTAATGACATTTCGAGCTGATGACATGATGGTATTTCTCGGTGTTTTCAGTGGCATTGCCTGCCTGACTGACTGACTGACTGATTGGATGACTGTTTCCGGTGCCGGACTCTGGCGGGCATAATACCTTGTAGTAGACATAGGCATTGTCCATAGGTTTGTGGGTGTCTCGCCTGGTCGTTAAGAGCTAATGTTGCTGCAGTGCTGCAGTTCGTTGTACTTGGACTTAGTGCCGCTCGGCTCCGCTTGCCTCCTTCCTAGCAGCCTGCTATTTATGTAAGTTGAGCTGCTGCTGCCTCCGCTGGTTGTGCGCAGGTGTCCGGGTGTGTGTGTGTGTCTCAAGTATTATTGTAATACAATAATAATTTACTAGCGCCCGTCGTTACTATTCAGTTGTCCGGGGAAAACTTGCTGTTATATCTTGGCGCTGCTTCCGGATTCTTAGTGCTTAATGCAAATGGGAGTGTGATTGTGAGTGTAACCTTCTGGCCCACCGCAAACACTCGCACATTCTCACACAGCGGAGACGAAGACGGAGGCACACACAGACACACTGGCACTGGCAGGACGACGAGGACGAGCTATAAAAAGATATTGTTGTTTTTCTCGTTTCGTTGTGTGTTGTCTTTGTTGTTTGCTAGTTAATGTTTGCTGGCAAAGAACGTTTTCTTTTTTTTTTTCGGCTGCTGCGGCTGCTTAAGCAAAAATTATTGATTTTATGCTGGCACTGCTGCTGCTCTGGTTTTCTGCTGCTGGTGCTGCTGTTCCTGCTCCTGCTACTGCTGCTGCTGCTGATTTTCCTTCAGCTGCTCTGCTAAAACAATGGGGATGCAGGGGTTTTTTGAAAAAATTGCACTGGCACTTTCGATTCAAGCTATTATTTGCAAGCACAGACACTGACATTTACAGGTAAAGGCACAATAATGAAATGCTCGACATTTCTTCGCTTTTTTTTCTACATCCTTCTGCGGTCAAGGAGCGGATTTTTCATATATATATATATATATATACATATATTATTTTCTTTGGCAGCACACGCGTTCGCGCCACGAATGGGATTTTCTTTCGCGAATCTGCACGGCGGATGATATAGGGGCCCTACTCGGTATTCGTGTGTGGGCCTCGGTATCCTGGCGGAGTCCTAATTCACTTGGCGTTGGCTCGCTGCCCACTACACAATTTGTGTGCCATTTGCCATTTGCCAAACGCCTCCTTGCCACACTTTCTTTCTTTTTCTTTTTTTTTTCTGCGTTTTTCGCGACGCGCTCTGCTCGATTCTTCTCTCCTGCGACTTCGGTTCTATTCGATTCTTTTCTTAGCGTTTCGTCTCGTTTCGTCCGTGTCTCGGCTCGGCGGCTGGAGCGTTGCGTGTACAACTGTTCGCGCCTGCGGAGCTTTTGTGACCACGAGGCCACTCAGCAGCCAGAACATCACTCATCCGCTCCGTGTCCAGCTTTTTTGCAGTCACTCGTTGCTGTGCTTGGCTCGGCAGAGCAGCTTTCACTCGGCTCTCTCAGCCGCTGTTTTTTGGGGGGCGGTATTTCGTCACTAGCCAGGAGGATCTCGGTTACTTTTTGGCTTTCGGAAAGATGTTGAATTTGTTCCAATTATCATAGGTAGTTTGACTATTATTTTAAGGACATATCTTGAGTTAGTAGCATTTATCTCTGATTTGGCTTTTTGTAGTTATTCTTTCGTCACTTGATTTGTCGTCCATATTTCATCAGCACAACCTTTGTCCCTCAGTCGAATTCATATCACCAAAAATTCTGGTACTTGTGCTATCATTGCTCTTAAAAATCAGTCAGGTATAGGGATGTATTAAAAATGAAAATTCCTATGTATATTTTAAATATTTTTATTTAAATATTTTCTACTATCCCAAGTCAGCAACTTTTCATATATATTCTTCTCTAAATACCTCCAACATCCTTTTTCCTCTATTTTCCCCTGCTTATCCTACTTTAAACAAATTCCCAGCTGTTTATGCTCTAAGCTTTTAGTTTCGGGTACTGGAGGAACATTAACTTCTCATTCATTTAACAGTTTGGTGTTTTCATTCAGACATTCAACTCGCCGTTGCTTAACTTAATATCCTAACATCTTTCGGCACCAAGAAAGCCCATTCTTTAAACGGTTTTCTCTCTGTCACTTAGTTGTGCTCGCCCTTTTCGGCACTCATCCCGATTGAGCGCCATTCCGCAGTTCCGCTCACAAGTCCAGTCATGTGGTCTGTGCCGCGCCGAGCTTTACAAGTCAGGCGAGAGCTTTTACGTTCAGTTACGCTCAAAAGCTATGGTATTGATTACTTCATAAAGGGACAAAGAGAGAGAGAGAGAGAGTGGGAGTGGGAGAACGAACTCGTTTTACAGTTACTCGCTGGAACCTTAACCCTGCAGTGGCTGCTGCTGGTCGAAATCGGCCAAATGTGTGCAACTGATGGCCTGCGCATGACATGGCCTGCACTTCTCGAGCAGCTGACTTGCGGGAGGTCCTGCAACTGCCCTCATCCCCACCTCGTCGCTTTCCGCTTGAGTTTGGGCCGCAAAAGTAGGCAACACTTTGCATATTTAGCCAGCTTCCATTCAATTATTATGCTAAGTGGGCAACTCATTAGGCAGTCATTTGTTTTTCGACATGCAATTACGCATCGAGCTCCAATCGATAAATCGAAGTGCAAATTCCCAGCGGACGAAGTGTCCCTCTTTTTAAAATGCATCACATTCCGGAACTTGGCTGAGTAGGAGTTTGCCTTGTGTGTGTGTGTGTTTGGGGGGTTGTGTTCGCTTCTGTTTTTTCCTGAGTTCCTGTGAGCTGGTAAAATGAATTTTGCGGTAGGCCGCGTAATTATTTTATGCGCTCCCCCTGTAAACCCGCCAAACAAAGAGCTTTCCGGGAGCAGCATAATATATCAAGCGTTGAGCAAGGCCCACACTGGTAGCCATAACGAGCTACCAGTTCCGAGTTACCAGCTAGCAGCTACCAGCTCCCAGCTCCCTTTTACCAGCCCATGACTGCACCCCATCTTCCGTGCTCCATGCCCATTATTATTTATGCGTATGCATAGGACGCAGGGCTGGGCTCTGGCAACTGGAAACTTTATGTGCAGGGGGGGGCGGGTGTCGTGTCGTGTGAGCCTTATTTAGTGACCTGCGAGTGAAGCCAGGCGCCCGCCGCAATCGGTGGGAAAAAATTTAATATAGAGCCGGTCGGAGGCAGAACAGTATTTTATACCAACTCGTTTTGGTCAGTTCACAATTTGTTGCCTTTTTTAAATTTACGATTTAACCCAAATTTTTGTCGATACTTTATCCTTGCGGGTGATTACTACATTTTGACCCAATGTATTTGAGATTTATGCATGCCAGCTTCATAATAAGTCGATAATATACGAGGTTGTACTATATTTGGTTCATATTTTGAAAATGATATATGAGTATTAGCTTGAACTTTGGTTATTATGATATGTGTTCTTCTGACTTAAAGAATTTACCAACAAAATGAGCTTGGCTTGAGTTATTTTCTCAATTTTTAAGTAGGAATTGGGAACTCCAGAATAAATTTTGTATTTCAATTGATGTTTATACAAATATTTAACTCTTTTAGTATTAAATGTGACATTTAAAATCTTCTATCTTTGATTTTAATCTCTGTAATACATCTCTCTAACATTGCTCTTAATATTTAAGCAAACAACCTAGAATACCCTTTAAATTCGAGTTACTTTTCTTAAGTTCAACTGCCCTACTGGATTACCCTTTATATTTAAACGCATTTCGCAATGAAAACACCTATTCTATTGTATCTATTTCAGAGGCCCTCCCCTCAACGCATTTAAGTCCGCTCCTGTCTCCTCGGCATGTGCCAATCCCCGTAATACATCTAGATCCCGCCGCTTACCCCTTTGGCCCCGTGGCTTAGGCTGCTAATTAAAATTCAGCCATTGGCATCGTTTTGCATAGTTTCTAATTTGCCAGGGCGTTGCAGAGAGACAGTGAAAGGCAGTGAGGGGAAGAAAGAGAAATAGAGAAAGCTAGGGGGGTGAGCTAGGGAGGGGGTGAGCTTGGTGGCACCGAAAGAGAGGGCGAGCCAAACAACATGAATATTTGAATATGGATTTGTGTGGTCTGGCATACTGAGCAGCATACTAAGCCCTGGTCAACCGGCAGTCAGGGGTTAAGACGGGGTGGATTGGCCCTAAGAAGGTCTTTAGCTCTGAGTTTTTTTCGGTTTTTTTGTTTTTTTTTTTTCTGTTACACACACTCACCCTGACCCCCTGCTCCTCCTGAGCGTATTTCTTGATTTCACGCTCCAAATCAAGCTGCCTCGTTTGTTGTTGTCCATGTTGTTGGGTTCACCAGAAGTGAGAAGGTTGAGCATCGCATAAGTTTCTTAGATTTCTACACATTATATCTATATACATATGTATGTATGTTTGGTGTGTGTGTGTGTGTGTTTTTGGGGAGCTAAAAGTTTGGGCTACGAGCAGACAAAGTGGCGTCAGTTAAATGGCCATAAGAAGTAGACAATAAAGGCAAGAGGGGACTCTCGTAAAAAGTATATTCCAAACCGGAGATACATGCGTGTAGGCCCACTTACATAAGAGTGCCAAAAAGTCGAAGCTGCGAGTGGAAAAAAGTCGGCACCAAGTTTTTGGCTAAAACAAGATGAATTATTGGAATTTTTTTGTTTGTAACTAGGCTGGCAATTGCAGTTTGCAATAAATAGAATCTGCACCGAAAATAGGGAAATGTAAAACGCGGTGACCTCGAAAGAACTGCGCCATTGCGCCGATTGCTGCCTTTTTCCGGCCCTGTTAACGCGGCGTATACGCAACAACTTTTAATTGCTCGGCCCGACGAGGCGAAATTGTTGTTTTCTTTCTCATGTTCTTTTTTATTTGTTTTTTTTTTTTTATTTAAGACCCGATTGTGTGGGCGTTTTTTTTTTGTATTCCTTTGATTCGGTTGGGGTTTTGTGGGTTGCTTTTTTTTAATTACTGATGTCCGGTGCCCGTGTATCTATGCCGCCTTTTCCTCCGTCCACTTGTGTTTGCGTTTTATCAGTGACAAATTAATTTCGAACCTTCTTTTTCAATTGGTATAATATAATAAAGAATCCCTCACCCGCTGGCAAACGGTTTACGCAGAAATAAAATGTGATTTCCGCGAAATAGCACTGGGCACTGAGCCAAGCAAAGGAGCAGGACCAACTGAATAGCTATTGTCCAGAGTCATTCCATAGAATTTGCTGGCCGAATGGCCGAAAAAAAAGGATGTTAAGCTTATGCAAATGGCTTTAACGCCGCAGGAGGGGAACCCGATGCAGCGGCCAGAGAAAGATAAAATATGAAGTTGGAAATACAGTCAAGGATAGGTGGCCTTTTGAGCACTTGAGCTGTCAATTTATTGCCATGCATATATAATGTGTGTAAAATATATACTATATATATATTGTACGATTGCCCCTTTTAGTTGTCAGTTCTAAGGGCCATCAACTGATTTACAATCCAATCAGCTTGCAACACTATTTCCGAATATATCTAGCAATAAGAATTGAGCTTAAGCATGGATATATGCACCCTTAAAGAGCATCTCAATGCGATAATAGCTGGACTTGGCCAGCTGTGCAGGGTATTCCCATTGGTCTCAGGCTGGTCTGTTGTCCTTAAATAGATTTTCTGTTTCTGTATCAAGGTTATTTATGCTGCCCACTGGGGAATATTCCCATCTGTCGTCCCTCTCGGTCTCGGTCTCGGAAAATGCCATTTCCTATTGTATTTTCCTTTTTTTCCCCCCATTTTATATTTTAGCTGTTTGCTTGGCTTGGTTGGGCCTGCCTTTTGTTCTGTTTGCTCTTAATATTACGCATACGCCATGTGTTTGTGTATGTGGGAGTTTAGCCAAGGGGCAAACATGTAATTAGAGAGAGGGGGCTGGGGGGTGGGGGGAGAGAGTTGGGATCAGTAATAAGCAGTTTGGTTGTTTGTTACGTCCTTGGGGAGGTCGCTTTGCCTGTCGCTGTCGCTGTAGCTGGCTTAAAACTTGGTCTAAGGACCAAGGACTAAATGCAGTTTTGCGGCAACTCCAAAACCATTTCACATTGATTTCCCCCGGGGAATGGAAACAGAGGGTAAGCACTACAATGTCGATAAATAATGAAATGCAACAATGAATGCAGGGGGGAGGGAGGGAGGCATTGCGAGGAATGCAAGATGGAAATGCACTTTTCCCCAGAAAAAATGGCAGGGCAATGCATTACAGGCTGCATAAGTGGGGCAACGAAGATGCATCCATTATGGCGCCGAAAAGTGTGCAACAGAATCGAGATTTTATTGGGCGGCGACGAACAATGAAATGACTAAGCTGCTGTCTGAGTGTGTGTGTGCTCGTGTGTGTGAATGGGTGTTATGTCTGTATGTGTCTGTGTAGTGCATACTGCACTTAATGTTAATTTGAACGACGTTCATTGATGTTGACTGGCACTGCGTCCCCATTCTCATCGTTGTCGGCACAAAAGTTGCAAATTAATTAAGCGACACAACGGCAACAAGAACAAAAAAAAAAGAACGGTACAAAAAAATATGCAAAACATGTAGCAAACTGAATGAAACGTGTCAAGCTCTGCGTAAGTGTGTGTGTGGAGTGTGTGGAAATGGAAAATCAACAGTGGATAACAGAGGGAAAACAGTGTTAAAAGAAACACTAGCTAGCAACTACGAGCTCGAGCTTCATTTGGCATAAAAGCGAACATTTTCTAGGCTCTACTTTAGTTTTTTCTTTTTTTTTTTACACTAACAAATATGGCGGTGTGTATATATGTGTATATAGTAGAGTATATAAAGGTTTTGTGTGTGTGTGTGTTAGGGATAAAACAAAAGTTTTTACAGTTCTGATGTTGCATCAAATGTTTCAAACTCAAGATGCATAAAAAGTGTTTTTTTTTTTTTGTTTTCTTTTCTTTTTTTTCGTGTGTGTCAGAGAGAAAGGGCATGCGGCGAGAAAGAGATATGGAGTTGGTGAGGGGAGGAATGTCCCCTCACCTTTCCCCACTCTCTCACTCGCCGCCTGCCCGTGTACGAAATCATTCTCTAGAGCATTGTTTGCCGAACGAAAGAAAATTAGAGAGATAGAGATTGAGAGAGATATACAGAGGTAGAGAGAGAGAGAGAGAGTGGGAGAGACAGAGAAATGGGCAGAGATGGACGGCAAAGGACGTGGAACAGGGGCTCGTCCTCGACCATCTCCATTTCTGGCAAAGAGCGGGTTGGGGGTCTGGGTCTGGGGCTGGGTCCAAAGCATCTGATCGATTGGGTCTTACCTGCTTCTGGGCCATGGCCTGCATTTGCTGGAACATCTGGCGCTCCTCCTCTTTGCCTGCAATTCGATATGGAAAATTGTAGAGATCTCCCAACTTCTTGAAGGACTGTGATTAGGGACTCACCCATGCCCTTGGCCTGCAGCATCTCCAGCAGCTTCTTGATGCTCTCGTCGCGGGCAATCAGCGTCTGCTTCTGGGTCTCCACCCGGCACTCGAGATCCTTGATCGTTTCGCGCAGAATGCTGATCTCACGTTGCAGATGATCGTTCTCTGCGTATATGGCCTCCATTTGCTGTTGCATCTCCAGGTTGGGCTGACGCATCCGCAGGCGCAGCTCCTCCTCCAGCTGGCGCACCAACATGGCTTGTTTCTGTTTTAAATAATATTTTTAGAATTATTAACATACTTAAAAGAATTTAATAAAATATATACCTGATTCTCCGTGCTGAGCAGCTTCAACTGATCATTGATCAGACTGTACTTGGCGCTCTCCTCCTTGCGCAGTGCCCGCTCCTTCTTCAGCTCCGGCGACCAGAACGTCTTGATGCTGTGCATCGAACTGCCCAGCTTTTGGTTGGTCAGCTCCAGCTCACGCTTCAGATTTCCCAGCTCTCGTTGCAGGTCCGTATTCTGGTGCTGCAGATCGCCCAGATACGCCCGATCCGAGGTGGGGCCCATGCCCGTATTATAGCCACCCATGGCGCTGGGACTCTGGCGCGCCGATCTGCCATATAGTTCGTCCTCTAAGTACAGTCCCCGTTCGAGGGATCTGTCTCGGGAGCGATCGCGTGGCTCCCGGATGGGTATGAACTCGCGATCGTGGGGATCCACGAGTCCACCGCGATCCAGCGATTGGTAGCGGGTTCCTGTGAGGGAATTAAGAGGATTATTTGGTTTGCACAGGAAAATTGATCAAAATTGTATTAAAAATGTAATTAAAATAAAGAAAATTAATTTAAATCTAAGTTAGGAGAGGAAAGTGAGGATTTTTTTTTTGTTTCTTTATTAAATCGAACTTTATTGTTTAAAATATAATGAAAAGGAGCTTAGCTTTTATGTTCTTCTTACACAAGAAATGTTTAATCTGAATTCCTGCGTTGTTTTTATAAAAATCATGTGATTGGAGGTGTAAGATTTACTATTTTTAAGACTCATTTTAAAAATGGAATGTTTAGAGAGATTAAAAAGAGAATTTAAATAATTCTTAGACTTATGGTAATTTTGTGATTCCTCTTAGTAGTTTTTAATTCTTAGTTATCTCTTTCCCTTAAAAACAATTCATTGATCTAATATATAGGTTATAGGTTATAGTTTAAGAATCAATTTAAGATCCTTTTAAGATTTTTTAAGATCCTTTTAAGCTAGAATTACATCCTGTATATGAAAATTACCATCAAATTCAAGAAATTCCTTAAAATACTTCTTTCTAAGTTGATTTTTGATATTAATAAGATGTTCTAAGGCAATTAGGAAATCATTAAATATGAAATACATAAATATTCTTTAGAAACCATCTTTTGATTTTAATTAAAGCATTAATTTCTACTTAGTTTCAGTTTAGTAAAGAACTTATAAGATTTTAAATTACGTGGATAGTCCATGGCATGGGCCATCGGTGGTCTGCTGGCGCTCCGGCTGCGATGGTGACCCGCTCCGGCCGGACTTGTTGGCTCATCCATGTCGCGGTAGTATGGACTGCCCATTGCTGAAATTCACACACACACAGAATTCATGAGGATGACCGAAATGAGTGGATGACGGAACGGTTGGACGTGGATGTGGACGGGTTGTTGGTGGGTTGGTTGGTGGGTTGGTTGGTTGGTTGTGGGTTGGTGGTTTTATCTCTGGTGGTGGTTCTGATTCTGATTCTGGGTTCAGGTTCAGGTGGTTTGTTTCGTGTTTTCGTTTCGTTTTTTCTGCTCCTCATCCGGCCACCAGAACAACAAAGCAGAAGAAGAACCGAAAAAAAAATAGAAAAACCAGAAAACAAAAAACAACACAGGAAACACAGGAGCAGAGTGTTTGTCTCTCTATATGTATATAGGTGGCAACTAGTGCAGTGGAGTCTTCTGCCTCATTTTCTTCGGTTAGGTTTGGTTAGTGGGGCGGGGGTGGTGTGGCAGCGGGGAACGCAGGTAACTTGTACAAAAAACAAAAAAAATGTAAAGGAGAAAAAATAAAGTAAAAGTCAACAGGCAGCAGGGAGGAGGGAGGTGGACAGGTAGAAGTGTTTGTCGTGTCCCGGCTTTGGTTTGTACTACACATAATGGACTCCTACTCTGACCCAGCTACTACTACTATATTGTGTGTCCCGGCTCCTGGCTCCTGGCTCATATTTCACTCCCAGCCACCTACTCCTTCACCGGCGAAGGGCCATAAACTAAGTTTTCCTAGCACGAAATCATTTTGCACGTCGAGAGCACGAAACTAAATTTGCGGTTGAGCCAACGTCCTCGTCCTCGTCAGCGTCAGTCAGTGTTCGTTGCTCCAAGTCATAAATGGTTTATTTCAGAGCCTCAATGGCGGCCAAATGCTAATTAGCTGGTGTAATCAAGTGCCCTCTGACCCCGTTCAAGTGCAAAACAGTTTAGCTAACCATAATTGTAATCCAGTTTGAGGCTTTGATTTCAAGCTGAGCGCCCACCCGGCAAAGTAACTTGACAGTTCAAGGTGCACTCTTTTCCGCCGCTGCGGTTTCTCTTTCGACTGGTGGTGGTGGCTCAGCTGCGGTCCATGTGTCCTCCCTCGGCTCTAATGCAATTTTCCAGCAGCTGTAGCTGGAGCTGCTGCCGCTGCTAGTGCCAACCAAATTCAATTCCATTCAATTGAATTCAATTCGCCCCGCAAGGAATCCAATTTGCATGTGTTTGTGGCGAGTGTCGTCGGGGGTCGTTTGTGTGGGTTAATTGAAATGAAAAGAGAGAGTTGGGCGGCGGTAGAGATTCGCAAGATGAGTGAAGCAAAACGGAAACGGAAACGATAGAAAAGAATATATTTAAGAAAAGAAAAAAAAGTAGAAAATAAAAAATGAAATGAGAATCGAATCAAAGTGAGAAATGAAATGAAATTAAATTTATGTACCATGCGCATGCGTGTGAGATGTTAGACAGAAATAATAGAGTTTAGTTAGAAATTGCATTAGTTGAGTCGACTACAAATAGTACGAAATGAAAATGGTTATATATGGCGGTACAAGTTAGAGAGCTAGCGAGCGATATACAAATCTCAGAACAGAAGCGATAATTTTTGCATAAATGATTTTTGGGCGAGTTTTTTGGTTTGATTTTTGCGAATTTCTTTTTAACGAATTTTTGGAATGACAACTGCTTGGGTAAGCAGACTTTGGGTTAGTAGTTCGATATACGAAATTAGGTAAAGCATTGCCAATTGATCGAATTAATCGAAAAATAATCGAAAATAATCAGGAAATCAAATGGATTCTCTCGCACAAACGATTCTGGGTGCGCATGGACTACGTTTGTGCTCGGATTATGCTATGGACTAGCTCCGACGAAACTATGATCGGTTTATTAGATTTATCGGTTATCGGGATGAAGGTATCATTCACCTAAAGGACTTCCGCGTGGCGCGCCGTAGTCCCGGGATGGTGATCGATCGACCGTCGGCAATTCCTGGAGCCGCCGCACGCGACCCGGACTGCGCACACCAGAGCTAGTTACTGGATTATAATCGTCACGTGACATAATCCGCGGCTCATCCGCGGCATGCAATCTCCGACTCCAATTCCGATTTCAAGTTTGATTTGGTTAGGGATATATATAACCCAAGGATATAGAGAGAGCGGTGCCTGGGCCTTTGGCTCTATTTCCGACGCCGTTCGCTTAAATGCAACGTTGAACTTTGATTTCGGGCTTCTCGGTTGATATGCACGGTTTTGATTGATTGATTGATTGATCTATTCGCGACTCCCACTCTCTCTCTCTTTCTCTCCCTCTCTCTCTTTCTCTCTCTCTCTCTCGCTCTCGCTCTTGTGCGGCATCTGCAAGTGGAAGAAGTGAAAAGAGAACAAAAAAAAAAAACATACACACAAATAGTACAATGGGCGAGAGTTACTCTGGCTTTGGTTAGAGACAATATATTACATTACGCATACGCCCCGTGGCACGCTTCCGTCTTTGCATTTAAATTGGCATCCATCCCGCCCCTCATCTTGCATATCCTTAACCTTTTTACCTAAATCTCAGCCCCACTAACGGGCCATAAGCGCATAAACAAATACCATAAACAGGACTCACGGACAGGCCGGGATGCGAGAGAGCGAATACATCTCGCCGAGCATTGCATTACGGCGGCTCTATGCAAATTCAAGCTTCACAACGATGGCAACAAATCGCATGCAAATTGCCACTTGAGCGGTTGCCTCTCCTCGGTTTCAAAAGAAAAGAAGTCTGTCTCAGCTGCTACTTGTAGTGCCACAGAGACTGCCGCTGGCTTGGAGTTTATGCCGGTGTCCATAATGTATTCAAAACTTTTGCCTTTTAGAATAGGGAATAATGGGCTTTGGCAGCTTCGACATAAAATCGTTACCAACTGCCTTTTTAAGCGCTTTATGCTTTCAGGTTTGTTGTTTATTTGTTTGAGCTAAATCTTATCAAAAGTCGAAGCAAGATACTTTATTATTAAGTCTATTATTAATTAAGATAAACGATATTTAAGGAAGTTCTGTAAGAGCATATCATAATTCCCTTCTTTCTTTAGATATTCTATTTTTTAAGCAAGAAGTTATAGAACTCTGTGATAGCTTAATTCCCTTTCTTAATATTTCTAAACACAACTCTCCTTAATCTTTTATACTTTTCAAGTAATAAATAACTTAGCCAAGTTAAGTAAGGCTTTCTTTTTCAATTGAAAATATCATTTGCCTGCATTAAATATCATAGAATTAAAATTCTGTGAAGTAAGCACATTAAATATTCATGATTTACTTGAACTCGTATGCCACAGACGGCTTTTTCTTCTTTTTTTTCATCCTCAAGATTTGAAATATGGCTGTGAATGTCATGAATAGCAAATTGCAATTAAGGCGCCCGCATAAACAATGCGACGGGGCGACGATAAGTCGCAAACGGAACGGTGACGGGAATGGGCCAAGAGTGCGGATATCAACGGCAGCACCAGCTGCAGCGGCTCAAATGAAAGCATAAACGAATCAGCAAGCCGGAAGCCCATTCACATTCACGAGCCGGCAGACTCCGGCAATGAATCTGGCTGTGACACAGAAAAAATAAAAAGAAGGAAGGAGCGCCAGCAGATGAGGTCAGGATATGGCAGACAGGCCATAAAATATCAGGCCCAGATTCGATTACATCGCCATGCCATTAGGGAGAGCCCCAAGCACTGCACTTTGCTCGGCAAACATAGGGACAATACTATATACTATGTACTATGTGTGTTTTGGGGCAGAAGAGGAAACCCAGATAGATTGCACTTTGAGCTGCATACTTAGGGGAGGCGAAGATGCAGAAGAAGGAGGTGCCAGCCGGAGACTGAACCGGAGCCGGAGCCGGAGCTCGAGTCGGAGTCTGACCGGGAGGGAACTGGATGACGGAATCGTGTACGACGTCGGCCAGGGGCAATCTTATCAAACTATCTGCCTTGCTCCACCCCAAAACAAACATGTTGAATAGCCTCCCCCCCGCAAAAAAAAAGAGAAGTATAGTAGATCCCCAAAAGAGAAAGCCTGGGAGAAATCCGGAGAGCGAACTCACCACGGCGGTGCTATGCGCAAATGCGTGACATCTGTGGCTTGCCTTGCTCCTCCACTCTTCGCTCACAATAATAGCGTCATCGTAAAATATTTTGCCGTATTTTGTTGTTACCACTGGCCCAATGTATGGATTGGCGGCGTTTTCTTTTCTTGCACCCACACACACGTACACACACGTACACACACGAGGCACATGTAAAATAAGGTTAAAATTTGAAATCAATAAAACTTATTCGACTGATCTAAAATTAGAGCAGGCAACTCAAATAACAACCGAAGGAAATAAATAATAAAGGCAAACACCGCACTGCATTTGACACGCAACCGGGTGGGTGGCACATCCCCAAATAATATAAAAAAAAGAGGAAATTAAAAGAGAGAAATATAAAGGAAATATAAAGGTAAAACTGACAAATCATGCGAGCATAGAAAATCGAAGCGCGATGTGCGTTCGAGACTGCCCCAAAAAAATCCACGCCACCCTTGAGTAGCAAGGTATCCCCCCTCCAAAAATATCTAATTATGAGTTTTGAAATTGCTTGCCAATCCGTTTGATTGATTGATTGAGCCGAACGGGGGCGTATGGGTAATATATATATATATTGTATATAAGGAGACTATAATTACAGACTAAATCTAGGGGTACACTCCGGCTACAATCTAGGACTCCAACTAAGGCAATCAGGGTTCATCCGCGATAAATCATAATAAAATATTTTGTGGAGTCACAGGAGAAATCACAACATAAAGGAAAATATGGGGATATATGGGGGAAAAACATAAAGGGAACTGGGAGTTAATTTCATACCGCAGGCACAACGTACAGATTACTCATAACTGATTACGGTTAAATTATGGCAGCTCCTGTTACACAAGGCTTACAGACACATATATATGTACGATATACATATGTATATATGTATATATATACGCACAAATCAGAAATCAATATCGCTTACGGTTCACATCACAAATTGAAGTTATTGTGTTTGTGTGTGTGTGTGAGTGTCTGTGTCTGGTTGGTAAGTGGGTGTGAGTGTTACGTATACGTAATGTGTGTTAAATAGCTCACCCGCTTTGCTTAGGCGATGAATTTTGAATGATTTTTCGTTAACGAACTGCCGGCGAATGAAAATTTGCTAATCTATCTCCTGCTACCGCTGCTCCAGCTACTGCTCCTTCGTTTGGCGCCTGCCTTATCCTGGCCCTGGCGCTTCCGCTTCCGGCTTACAGAGCCGCAACAATTTGCTGCGCCACCCTCTCACACACGCGCACACACACACACCACACACAGAGGCACTCGCACTGCAACTACATGTGTGTGTGGGCGATTTGTTGCTCGGCTTGATTGCAATATTTGTTCTCGCTGTCGTTGCTGCTGCTGCTGCTGCTGCTACTACTGCTGTCAGGCGGCTCAATGGGCATTTCCGTTTCCGTTTTCCACTTCCGGTTAGCTTGCCGCTCGCCGCTGCTTAGCTGCTGCCGCTGCTGCTGCTGTTGCTTGCACTAATTCAGTTGATGACACTTAGTTAGGCTTTAGTTAGTTTGTTGACTTTGGTGGCTGGTGGCGTGGCGTGTCGTTGTCGCTGGCTAATTGCATTTTGTGTATGTTTTAAACGGGTTTTGTTTTTATGTACATGGCTGTGTAAAGTTTTTTAAAAAAATTAGGAGGATGAGGATAATTAGAGACCGCTAGGAGTTTTGTAGCTAAACTAATTAAAGTATTCATTCAGATTTTTTTTTTCCACTCCTCCGAGTTTCGAGTGGCTTCGTGCCCAACGAGGCGGTTTTTTATTCCGAACTCGCGACTGACACACATTCGAGGCACACTCACACCGTACTCACACACAGACACAAACACTGTGGCACCCACACATAAGCCCAGCCAGCAGAGAGTAGATAGGGAGTTTGAAGAGTGCTCCGCAAAATGGAGTGCAGAGTGCAGAAAGGAGAGTGGAGAGCGTTCTACGCACGAGTTACGCTCAACGCTCACGAACAACGTAAGGCGCCACGTAACGCGAGCAAGGGGGAGGGACCTACGAAGGGGTGGCCCAGCATTATGCTGGCTGCCTGACTGCCTGGCTGCCTGGCACCACCTTCTGCCACTTCATTCGCTCGGCTCTAGGCTCTGTTATACAGCTTATGGCTTTTCAAACTTAATGTCTCTGCTGTAAGCGTATGCGTGCCCAGTGTGTGTGTGTATATATATATACGTATCTCGCATGGCTTATATGTAGGTTGAAGCAATTTATAATAATTTTTCCGTTCCCCCCAATCGATAGGCAGCGTTTAGTGGGGCAGATTACTCCTTTGGATTGACAGCTTTACATACGTGGGTGTATAGCTACATGGTTTTTATCGTTTAGGGTTAAGGGGTTAAGGGTTAACTCTCTCTCTGTTCGGTTCGGTTCGAGGGGGGAGGTGGGGCCTGCTGGGTTTGCCCTTTTATTTTATGCACTTTTCGGCTTTGGGTTCCCTCTACATTTCAGCACATTTTTCGCAGCACATTTTGCAGGAAATCACTTTTCTGTATCCAGGGAGCTCTGCCTCTAGCGCTATTGCTGCCACTCACGCACACTCACTCACTCGCACACACTCACACACACACTCACACCGATACACACACTGGTTAGGTAGGAAAATTTATTTATTTAATTGCCGTAGCACACACAGCAGTTTCTGTGAGTCAATGGAATTTTTCACGCGCTGCCTTTCTTTCTTTTTTTTTTGTCTTCACTTTTTGTCGCCGCTGCGACTGCAATTAAGTTGGATTTTCTTTTTTGCTTGGTCTTATACATTTCTCAGCCCGAGATACATATATTGTGTGTGTGTGAGTGTGTGGGAATGCGAGAGGGTGTTGTGTGTGAGTGTGTCTGTCTGTGTGTATGTTCCTAACCCAAAAATGTATTGTGCGGCAGCTGAGGTGGCCCGTTTTCGGCAACGCCGTTGTCCAACTAACTACCCTCAAAGAACTGAGCGCCGCTCGTGCCAGCCAGTCGCTGATATAGTCCACTGCTAGTGGTGAGTTTTCCGGGCTTTTCTCCGCCTCTTTCCGCGCTGGGCATAGTGAGAGAGCGAGGGAGAGAGAGAGCCTGTGCGATTGCAATCAATGAATTTTCCTTTTTGGCGCTCGCGCAGTTCGGCAAGTGCTGGCATTTCGATGCTTCGGAGCTGCCAGGCCAACTTAATGGATTCCGGACTCTGGATTCCGGAATTCCAATGCCAAAATCCATATGAAGTAAGAGCCATTGCGTGACGCTTGCTGAGAACAGGCGCCTTACGTTTGCGGTTAAGGCCATTAATTTCATGCTGGCAATGCTGCGCGCCAACTATTTAAACCGGCCCTCAATAGTATGCTACGGTTATAGTTATAGGTGGAATAATGCTTTCAATTTGTACTTAAATGAAGCAATTAAATAAACACAACAATTAAAAACACACACATAAAATCTATCTCTTATTCACTCTTATTCACAGAAAACTTGTTTGTGCTTATCCTTTGCTGGCCAGGATCTTTTTCAGAAAATTGTATTTAATTAAGGGAGAGGATCAAAGAGATCCAAGCTTTTGTCGTGTAAGCGTTTACTGAGTCGGGAAGAAGCAACCGGGTTAATACCACAGTTATTGGCAAGTCCCAAAATACTAACAAGGGTTAAACCGCAGTTGTTTGCATTGGGCACAGGGCCGGGTCGAGCTGCACGCGGGAAGATACGAGAAAAGGGTTCTCAATGGAAGCAAGTGCTAAAACGCAGTTGTAAAAACTGCTTACAGGGACGGATTGCGGGTCCTTGGCTTAAAATAATTCCCAGGACAGTTACGGGGTGTAAGTTCTGGCACTTAAATTATATGTTATTATTATCACTATGTAGTGTTATATATTATATTATTAATTATTATAATTATTATTATTATTCGATCAACTCTTTGTATAACGTGGTCTTTTCTACTTAACCTAACTCTCTCAAGATTTGTACTCACCCCGCACAGACAAGGGGGAGGCAGAGCCGGCCATGATTTTTTCTTCGTCGGTGGTGGAGCACGTGATGCATTGGTGGCGAGGTACAGTAACGGCACGAGTTAGTTAGTGGCTCTCGGTGAGCCGGACACGGACACGGGCAACTGACGGAACACGGGACACGGGCAACTGACAGAACGCGGGACACGGCACACTCGGCGTGGGCGCGGTCTTTTTAGCGGCGATAGGCACTGGTGGCGGATTTAACACTTGGGCGGCGGCGCGGGACACTCGCGACGGGTTTGGCAAACGGGCGGCGGCGCGGGCCACTTGCGACTGCCCAGGCACTCTTGCGATGGCGCCCGGCATTTGCTATGGCGATGGCGACGGCACGTGTTTGGAAAATTCCGCGAACCGACGCGGGACGCGAACGCGACTATCTTGACTGGCGGTTCAAGCTCGACTCTCTTCTCTTCGGCGCCTAGCCTCTGGTATAGCCGCTCAGATGACCAACAGCATCACCGAAGTATTTGGCCCTCTCCCGCTCTCGTGTGTGCCGACTGCACAAAGTACGTGGCGCACTGGTGCGGGTGTCCGTGTGCATGCAGCTCGGCTTTCGCTCTCTCCTCTCACTACCGTGGCTACCAACGAGCGGAGACGGAAACTCGGAAGCTCGTGAGCAAGTTAGAGGCAGAGTTCGCTTGAGAAGCTGTACTGTACTTGAGCGGACACCGATGCAGCCGATCGCTCTCGCTCATCCAGGCCTGTACTAGCATTAACACTCTCCCACATTATTCTCCCGTCTCCGTTGATGGTTTTCTCTTCTCCTTTCTCTTCGCTCCGCTCTGACGCTACCTTCGACTGCACTGGGACAAACTGCTGCTACTTATTTTTAATATAAAACTACAAATAATGTTTCGCCTGGCGATGGTGACCCAAAATATCAATATTTTCTGGGCTTGGAACCGCCTCTAGTAATTATTTTATATACATAACTTATTAAAAAACACTTTGTTGTGATTGTTAACTGGTTACTCTTTATTCTGGAATGTGTGTGTTTTTGTTTTCGTGTGTATGGTGGTGTGGTTTTGTGTTTGTGAGTGTAATACATTTCTCATAATACTTAAGTAACGCATTTCCTATGACATAGCCCCCTAGCATTAGCGGCATCCTCCAGATTCCGTCCCTTATTTACAGGTGAACTCCTCGTAGCTCTCGTCGCACTCGTCGCACTTCACCTCGCAACACCAACGGAACTGGCAGTGGCACTGCCTGCTCCGCCGGATGTGCTGTGTATTGTGACCGCGTCCGCAGCAGAGCAAATCGCAGCTGCCGGGGCCATGGCCATTCCGCTGGCAGATCCGACCGCCAGTTCCCTGGCTGCCCGTTTGCAGGCTGCGTTCGCAATAGTTCGGCGAAGCCTCCAGGTACACCAGCTCCATGCGCTTGGGCCAGTCGAGAACCGGTTTCTGGGCACGAGCGGCACCGGCATGCTTCTTTCTGCAAACAAATTGAAGGATTATTTGAATAGATTAAAATCTTAAAGGAGTTAATATATTTCCTGATTAATCTTTGCTCTTCTCACCTGCTTAATACTAATCTCAGTCCACGTTTGCCTTTGACGGCTTGAACAGTTTTGGCTTTTTGATACTTCGTCATCAGCTTGTCGCCGATCAGGCGAAAGGGCGGCAGGCTCTTCCAGCAGGTCTTCATCACGCAGGACCCGCTGACGCCATGGCACTTGCAGTCCGTGCGCAGCATCTTCTTTACCAGCTACAAATATTGTTTTTTATTTTAGTTATTAATTAAGGTCATTAAGGAAATTAAATTGTTACTCATACGCACCGTTCTTCCCGCCCGATTGTTGTGCAGATTCATCAGCGTGCGGGCATCACGCTCTAGTTCGCGGGCATCCATGAACCGCCTGGCGTACCGCATCCCGAAATCCACATCTGCTGAGCAGCCACCCCACTTCCAGGGTTCGTTGGGGGTCCCGCCAACTCCTCCTTCTTTTGGGGCAGCTGGAGCGGTCTTGTGACGCACATCGCAGCCGCAGGTGGAGATGTTGCCCCGAGCACAGGCGGCAGTCACCGCGTAAGCAGCTCCAGCGCTGGCTATCGCATAGGTGTAGGCTGCCTCACGGGAAGCTGGGGGGGATCATACAAGAAAGAAAATAAAAAATTATATATTAAATATAAGTGGGAAAAATATGAATATTTAAAAATTAAGCCAGATAAGTCTAGTTTTTTAGCATTGCACTTATTTTAAATAAGATTATTTAATGTATTTGCCATTAATATTGCCTTGACGTTGAACAAAAGTACTTTAATTTGATTGAAATAAAGGGTATCTTTAAAACAGATAGTGTGACTTCTCTACCGTAACAGATATGAGGATACAAATAGTTATTTATAATGATTATAATATATGTACATATATATAAGTATTATTAAAACATGATATAAGTATTTAATAATAAATAAAACCTTTAAAGAATTAAATATCTTTAAACTATGAGTAGGCAAGTTTGAAGCTACATTTATCTATCGTAAAATTCACTTAAAAGACTTTTCTAAGAATTAATACATATTTAACATAAAATAACTATGTATATAATAATAATATTTAATAATAACTATAAGTAGGATAGTTTATATTCAACCTTAAATCCCTCTACAATCAGACTTTGCCCAAGCAAGGCATTCCAGCAAATAAAATCAAGAATGTAGAATCTCTAATAAAATTAATGTTGCCTGCGATTATTCTGCGAGGGCGTTTCTTTCGCGACTTGGGTTTGGGATGCACTCACCTGTGGGTATGACATGGGCAAAGACATTGGCCTGCCACACCTTGGAGCAGTTCCAGCGATGGCCCCGGAACTGTTGCTGGCACTCCTGGGCGCCCAGCTGGTGGCCCTCGCCCAGGGCGATCAAGGCTTCCGGCATCTCGCCGCACATGTGACGCTGGCCGGGCGTCAGTCCCGGAATCCGGCCGCAGAGCATGGCGGATGTAAAGCTGGACACTAATCTGACAAGAAGGCAAATCAAACAGAACCATAAATAACAGTCCATGGAGCGACAATCGCTAAATAAATAAATAAATAAATAAATAAATAGCTAAGAAACAAATGTCGATCGATCGATGGCGCGATATTGATCCAGAGCCGCCCGATCGATCGTTCGATTGGCAATGGCTGAAAAGTCGTGCACAGCAAACGCCGCCGGCTTTTTTTGGGTTGGCTGAATGCATTTCCATTTCGTTTGCCATTGGAGGGGCTTCAGCTCCCAGCCACGAGCCACAGCCAGCTCCAAGCTCCAGCTCCGGATCTCAGCCAATCGAACACACAAAAGCAGCGAAGTCTGGCCAAGATTAATGCCTTGCAGTTGTTTGTCGCAGAGAAAAAAAATTATACAGTTTCCCCCATACAAAAAACTATACAGTTTTTCTCATGTTCTAAAGGGGATTTTCGAGAGTATTTCAAATAAATTATATATGTTTTACATATTTACAAAATATCTTTTTTCCCTTAAGAAATATAAAGTCATCAGAAGAAGTTAAAACCGAATATTAAACTGTCAAATGTTGTTTAACCTCATCTTCAGTTATTTTTAAATAAATATATTATAGATAATATATAATATAATATAGTTTTTAGATATTTCTGTGGCCTTTTTCTTATTTACTTAAAATATATAAGAAATAAGCCATATATTTCAGCATTTTAAAGCTATTTAAATGGTGTTTTTTACATATTTATCCCCATCACTACTATTATTTTAAATACATAATGAATAAGAGTAATGTTTAGGCAAGTTAAAGCTATATTTTTCCCTATGTAACATCATATCTGTGGCAGGTGGCTGTGGGCTTGGGCGTTGTACTGTCAGTTTTAGTCAAATCCCAGCCGCCAGCCGTATTATTAGCCATAATTATGGAGATGCAGATGGTGAAGCTTGGCCATCCGTCGTGACTCGCTGGAGTGTCCAATCAAGTCGCGTTTACTTCAGCTTCAGCCTGAGCATCGACTTGGGCTTCGGCTTCAGCTTCAGTTGAGTTGTCGGGTTAAATGGCGGTTAAATTAATGCCAGCAGTCGAAAATGGCAAATGGGATTAATGAGTTTTGACAATGAGTTGCAAATTGCCAATTTCTGCTGTCTCTCTCTTGGAGCGGAGCCACCCACCTGCCGCCCACTCTCACCCACTTCCCCGAGACGTGTCGGCTGTCTAACCTGTCGAGTTGCGGCTGCCAAACCAATCAGCATCAAACAGCTGCGGCAATAATCATGCGATCGATCGATTTGCCCCATAGACTGGGCCAACAAAATATAAATAAAATAAAAGCCAAGGAAAGAGCCAAAAGAAACACATCCCCGGGCCAAACAACTGGCGCACGGGTGGGCAAACTTCAACGTTAACTCCGAATGCAACGAAAAACTTCCAATTGCCAGGCCACATGGTTACACAGGGAAAAACACAGTGGACCTTGCAGCTTATTTAGAAATTAAATAAGGATAATGTTACCCATTTCTAGTAAGAATTTCTAGTAAAAAAGATTTACACATCTGTTTCTAAATAAAATGAGACATTTTAACACTTCACTATATCTTTATAAGAAGGAGAAGTGATGAGACATGAAGTTGTGAGCAATGAAAACATTATTATTTATAAAACAACCTGATATACGAGTATAATCATATATATTTTCTGGTATATACGTTTTCCAGATGTGTTTTTGTTTGAAATAAAATATAGATAGACTTATACCCTTTAAAACTTGAAGATGTTTTGGAAATCCACCCAAAAAGTAATCTTTTACTAAAGATAATCATAACGAATTTTATAATAATAATCTTGCAACACTACGATTTTAAAGAAATTAAATATAGTAGATGGCAATCAACTGTATCTTATATAATTTTTATGAGTAATATATAATTTGCAGAAGTAAGTAAACATTGATCAAAATTAAATGGATTTTAATCCTGACATGCTTTACATTTTATTTAATGTATTATTTGAGCTAAGATAAGACTTACAAAAGCGTTTTAAATTATATACAAGATTACAAGTATATAAAAGTAAAATGTAACACCAAATAAAGTTAATTTATTCTATAAATAAAATCTTCCAATAAATGTTATTTAATTTAATCCTGCTAACTTCATATAAATAAAAGTGTGTAAGTTACAAAATCACAAGTTCCATATCCATAAATAACCTAAATTGAATACCAATTGAAGTTTATTTAAACTATAAATATAAACCCTGACATAGTAAACCTTTAATTTTATTTTAGTAATCCAGCTTAGTAGATTTAGATAAAAGGTTTTAAGTTACAAAGCGCCAACGTTAAATCTATCTATGTATATATTTATTTTATTCAAATCTATACAACTTCTTTGCCGTGTATAAACAAATGTGAGTGGCTTTCGCTGCCTGCCACTCGAGTGTCTCCAACTGCAACTCCAGCTCCAATTTGAGCTCCAGCTCCAGCTTCAGCTTCAGCTTTAGCTGGCGAGGCACTCTTAAACGCAGCAATTAAATCAATTTACAGAAATTACACATTTTACCAACCGCAGAGGAGCACGAAGACATGAGCTCGTGAAAAAAACCCTCGCTTGTCGATCGATGATTGGCGATATGCGATCGCTGGCGTTGTTGGCTGGCTTGTTGAACACGCTGTTAACATGGCTCAAACCCGACTCGACTTGGAAATTGGTGGTAAAACTAATAATTAGGCTCGTTTAACAGGTCCGCAAGGAAGGGAGGCGACCGCAAACCTTCAACTTCGGTCTCGGGCCCGAAATACGCGATCGATCGATGGTTCGATCTGTCAGCAGTTTGGAGCATCCGCTGGCAGTCAGTCGGACAGTCAGTCAGTCAGTCTGTCATCCAGTCAGTCACTCAGTCAATAGCTTTTACGTGCGTTCGCTCAGCGTGACCGTCAAGCCCCCCGCACCTTGGATACACCACAAATACTCCTCCCCGATACTATCCCGTACTTCAAACTCGGGCGCAATCAAGGCAGCCGCCATCTCCTCGCAACCCTTTTGTTTTTAGCTGCTTTATTTAATTTGTCGCTTGGCCCGCCCCTCTGACGTTCAGAGTTTTGCCTGTTGCATGTCAACGCCGACAATTTCATCATCATCATCATCGCCATTACCAGAACACATTTCAGTTTCAGGCCCGTACACAGAGGAAAAATCATTTCAATTGGTCTATAATTTCATAACAAAGTTGAACTGATTAACTAAACGATGGCGAATACTGATTGGCATTTAGAATTACGGAATTTCATTGCAGATTTTATAAATGTAAGCTTAAATATATAATAAATAAATATAAGTCTGAAACAGAGATAGCAGACTTAGTGAACTTAAATTGGATGTTAGCGCAGAAAATTCCAAATAAGTTTATTATTATAAAGTATTTCTCTTAAGTTTTAAACAACTTTTGGGACTTTCTTTAGCTAGTATCGCATATGTTTCGTAATAAATATCTTAAATAAATTTTATAAGGCCTTTTCTATCTTTATATATTTATTTTCTTCTAAGATAACTTCTTTTCTTCCTTTTCCCTTCTTTTTTTGCTTACCCTTCTTGCTTTCCTGAGTAAGAAATGGTTCATTTCTTTTACAAAAATCTAAAATATTGCATTAAAACTCCCCAAAGCTCATAAGGAATTATCTTTTAAATTATTTCTTAACTTTCTGGCAAACTTTGACTATAATTGCGCTAACTGTAGAACCCTTTCCAGGCCCTCTTCATGATATCCAGAATCTTGAACAGCTCGAGTCACGTGTGCTTGATTCGCGCTTTGTTTTGAGTCCCCTTTTTTTATGTTATGTCGTAGTCCTTGGACTGCTTTACTTTTTGTTGTGTTTATCTCCGGTTCTATATCGGGATTGTGTTCGCTTCGTGACCCTTTATGCTGCGTGAGAGCAAGGACCTGTCATGAACTTGATACCGCTTCCGCCTCTGCCTCCACCTCCGTCTCCGTGTCAGCCAGCGAAATAGAGCCTGGCTTGGGCATTTACAAAATGCGAAACTAGTTCCATTGACAGTCTTATGGCTTCTGCCGTCCGACAAATTGGTGATTCCTCACAGGCCACTAATTTGCACAAAAATATTTGCCACGACAACGCGGCGGACTCATTAAAAATGGATTAAGCCGAGTGCATAATTCAACGGCAGCCAAGCCGGGGCCACTAATGCAGCATAAATGCCTCCCCGACTCCAAGGCGGGCCAATAACAAGACCCAAACCAGAAGCAGCAGCCACAGCAGCAAAAAAGCCACAAGCAACGCCGACTTAATGCGCACTTTGGAGCCTCATAAAAATATGAGTTTAATATTTTCACGCGCAGGCGTAGCAGCAGTCAGAGCTCTCCACTGGACCCACTGGCGATCCACTATATATATGTATATACATATATGTATTTATGTGTATATATAGGCTGTAGGCAAAGTCTAGGGCCCTGTCATAATTGTGCGAATCTAGTCGGCCAAATAGTTTCGACCCACCGCTGCGCAGGCGGCTTTGGCTATTTATACCCCGTAATTGGCCAGGAGAAAGGGTATAACATATTTTTGTAAATCGAAACAAACAGGAAGAAAGCATGATTTGAAAGCTATAAATGTTTACTACCTAAGTTGTAGAACTATAAAGATATCTCCTGAACATTTGCAGTTAACCTGGCTGGCTTTGCTTTATAGACTTCAGTAAAATCTTAAGAGAAGTCTTAACTAAACAAAAATAATCATCAACATGTATTCTTTAGTTCGTTAAGTAAGTAAACTTGTACAAATCAAACCACAAATCCTTTCTCAATAGCAGCTTAGTAATACCTTCCATCGAGCTAATGAGTATCCCTTAGTCAGGGCCTGACGCTGGCATCTTGTTTAGGTTTTATTCCCTGGACTTGGAATCTGACCGGTAGCGCCTCCAATAGCAGGCAGATATATATGGCCGGCGCTCCGTCTGGTAATTACATGCCTTGCTGACATGTTCATGGCCCTCCGCGGACCCTGCTCCAACTCCTTGGCCAACTCCACCTCCAACTCCAAGTTTGCCAAGCGCCAATTGGAGGCGGAAGCAACAAAGGCGCTTTAATCCGGCCAAAACAATGCGTTGGTCCAGGGGAATGTTCGTGGGGTTCCTCGCTTTTCGGAGCATTTGAAAGTTCCGTGTGCCCGCGCTGATAAAAACAGCTCTGCTCTGCTCTCCTCCAGCTGCATGTAAAGTGGGCGGGTCTGGGCAGGGAGAGGGAGTGGCCCCGTGGAAAGGGGGGGAGGCGGGGCAACGAACAAACCGAAAACCCATAAAGGCTGTTCAACATGCCATCAATAAAATACAAATATTCCAAAGGGGGGCCAGCAGAGGAGCAGGAGGAGTAGTTGGAGGAGGAAGAGCACTGGAGCGGAGCAGACCATGGTCATGGCCAAGAAAAATGTCGCTGCCACGCTCAGACAAACGGCCAGCAACAATTGCTGGGCATCCTGACCACAAAAACGACGACGTAATTGACCAGAGAAAGACATATGTACGAGCACTGAGAGAAATTGTTGGAAAGGACCTAATGCTTTCGAAAAATTAAAAAAAAATAATATGTAAAACTATATTTTTATAATTTTCTTATAATAGTTCAAGATAGCTCATTTCTAACTTTGGAAGATCTTGTCAATGACTTGATATAAAACTATTTCCGAAAGGAGACACCTCTTATCCATTAGTATCCACTGCTAATCCCCTTCAGCCTTCATGTATATATACATATATACGCTATATAATTCATAAATCGACATTTTAACGTTAAGATATACAAAAGTGCGATATATCGGCTTGCCGTTTAATACATTATCCGACAAATATAATTGGGAAAAGAGACAAATAAGTTGAATAACAATTTTCGGTTATTTTTCGATAATATCTACATATATATCGATATATTAAAGTATAAGCCGATAGTTTTAGATATTAAAAATTTCGATACATTAAAGATTATCAGAATTTCGATACGATATTGAGCGTGATATTTTTGTCGATATATCTTATCGAACTTTTCCTTTCGATATACATCCATAACCCCATTGGAATTCTTAGTGCAACCTAAGCTGTAAATGCGCCGCTGCTGAAAAGGCTCATTTGGACTTTATTCTATACAAAAATTGTAGCGCAATTTATTAAATCAATATATAATATAACCTGAATAACCATGTAAGGACCTAGAAGTTATTTAAGTTAGTTAGGAAGTTATAAATTGTTCTATCTTTTGTTATTTCTACAGCTGTACAAATTTTGTCGCTCTGTGTACGCATGCCGTGTCCATGTAACAGGTAAAAGCCAAAACGGATCGTTCGTCATGGACAATTGGCAGAGACCAAGTGGTCGAATGGCCACTCAGGCAGTTAGCCAGTCAGGCAGTCGGCCACAGCTTGGATTGCCCAGCACTCGCTCTCGCCCTTGCCGTCACCATCGACATCGTTATAGCCATCGCGCGCCCTGGCAAACAGATCAACGCAGATAGTTTTGTTTGTGCTTTTTGAGGTTTGCAGTCGATCACTCATCCATAGCCATAGCAGCCACAAAAAAAAAAAACAGAGTGGTAAGAGCCACAATGCTGGCCAGGCCAAGCCGGGAACGGAATGGAGCTGAAGAAAAAAAAAAAAACAGATTCCTCGACCACCGTACCGATGCGATGCGACGCGACGGCTCCCGCACAGAGTTTGCAGGTTGGCCTGGGAAACGAGGAAACGTGGAAACCTGGTCGCCTGGTTGCCTGGCCGCCTGGCGACTGGCAACAAGCAACCGGCCAGAGTTTATGCCATTTTTGGCTTGTAAATGCAGGCGCAACTGGCGCAGAGTGATCTTGATCGCAATTTGAGCGTTTGTCTGCACGTTCATGCGTTCCAATTGTCCATGTACGAGCATGAGGAGATGCATCTGTATCTGGAGGATGCAGCTGGTTGGTTTCCTGTGCCGAGGCATGCGCTTTAAAATTGCAGTAACCTCAATTACACGAGCTAAACATTTCTGTGTTAAGACCCTTTAAAGCTTCTTGCTTCTCTTTTATTTTTTTCGGTTAAGTTCAGGTTCGGTTTGGATGGAGATCTGCCCACTGACAGACCAGCCCACTGACAGAGAAAATAAAACAGAAGAGAGAGAGAGAGAGGAGAGCCTCCCCGATTTTCCCCATCAAGCTGCGGCGACCGCGTATCTTTAAGATACACTCAACTTATTGCAACTGCAACTGCATCAAGGCAATTAGATAGCAGTCGAAACTCACACACAGAGACACAAGCACGGCAGCTCTACACACAAGGCAACGTTGATGAGTTTATGGCAAAAATTGATTTCCAGTTGTCGTTGCTCCTCCCCCCAGACCCACCTCTCTATCCTGAATCTGATATTAGCCATGGTTTTAGGTGCACCGAAAGAAAATATGAGTAGCATAGGATGCTGCACTTTTGATTGGATTTTAAAGAGGGAAATCAAGAAGGAACCATGGATTTAATGATTGATTAGATCGTCATTTCCTAGTTAATTTTAATATATAGAAATTAATATAGGAATAGATTTAAATTTAATGTTATTTAATCTTCAGTTTTCCTGATAACCAATTTGCAGCTTAAATAGTTTTTTGCGGAACAAGAAAATAGATTTTCTTTGCGTTTCGGCTTAGTACAAATTTCAACAAAGTCTGATTATTTGTTGTTTGTTCTTTTAAGAAAACATGTTTTAAAGGTGTAATTATGATTTACTATTTGTTTTTTAAGAGATTTCTCTGACTTCTCTGATGAATAAAATAAGATAAATGCATAATCTATGGGTTTAAGTTAAGGTAAGTTTATAAAGTTACCTACAAGATCAAACGCGGGCGTATAGAAAAAAATTCACTGAGAAGTTTTGTAGAGTTTACGAAGATTATATTGAATTATTGTAAGATATCATAGTCTTAGTGAATTATTATTCAATATTACACTCTTATAGAAGCCTTAAAATAGTTTTTTAATATTTAGGGCATCTTTTTGATTGTATATCCTTAATAAACCCATTTTTTCTCGGTGCTCTCCTCGCTTGATTCGCCGCCATACAAATGGCACTCGCCGCGATGAGAGACTGCTGTCTTTCTGTCAGTTTTGTGTTTTAGTTGCTGCCTGCCATTTAATTGCCAATTTTAATGAGATTTTTTCCAGCGCTTTTCCCCTATTGCCCCTCCCCCTTCCGACTGCAGCGCCCCCTCCCTCCCAGGCAACGCCAACTATAGAATATGGGAATATAGAGGAGATACCACGAGGCGGTTGCTCGTTTGGGCGTTCGATAAGGATTTAACATACATCGCGCCGTGGCTCTGCAGATAAAAATTAGCGATCGTGTCCGGCGATGTGCGCGATAGGTAAACTCGTACCGAAAACGAAGGCACACAGATCGAAGCGAAGCGAAAGAGTTGTCAACTCGTGCAGATCTGTCAGCGATAAAAGTTAAAAAAAAATAAAAAAAAAAAAGCAAACCAGAGGGGGAGCCCGCCGCAGGGAAAATGCCAAGGAAAAACCCAACCCAATTCCAGCAACTGTGAGGTTATACGAACATAACTGTTCGTTTGGTTTGGCCGTTAAAGTTAATGGGCATGGGACCGTTTATGGGGCTACTATACCTTATTTCCATAATCCAGAGTATGTAGATTAACAGCTTGTTATGTATTTTCCACATGACGATGCAAATCCGCGGCACACAACACGAATACACGAGCCCACCAGCAGCTGGCCACTATCATCATATTCTATTCGCACTAAAAGTCTCAATACGTTCGAGGCTTAATTTCCTTTCGCTGAGCTTTGCACAATAATAATGCCGCCGCCGCCAGTCTCCAATTTCCACGATTCCGATTCCAATTCCGATTCCACCACTGTGTTTACCCATAAACCGATGCCATACGAGACCCAGACCAGACCGTAGGGAATCTCTTCTATTGGTAAAGAGTTAAGTAAAGCAAGGCAACGCCGCCTCTCTGTTTTGTTATTATTAATGAACCGAAAAAATAGCGCAGACGGCAGCACTCGGAAACCGACAACTCTCGGCCGTACGAAAACTACAAAAATACACGAGAGTTTTTGTCCATTTGTTCGTATGCTAATTAACACCTTCTGCTCTGGTCCGGCCAGCGGCGTTTCAATTAAGTCATCGCAAGATCGGATCACCAGGCGGCTGAGATGGTGGCCAACTCCAGCTACGGTTCGTTTATCAGCGCGTGCGTTTCATTCATGCAAATCTCCGGACTTGGCCCGGCCATAACTCAGACCCGAAACAGCCATCAGCGGCGGCATCATCATCCATCAGTGGGAATCCGAGTTTTGTGGGGGCGGGGGGGCTATGAATGTCCGTCCGATGCTCCGTCCCTCGGCGACTACACGATTTTTTAATTTATGATAAAGCGCCTCCGACTGTCACAACGGAATTGCGGCAATAACCATAAACGGCTCAGCAGGTGAAAACTACCAAAAAAGAAAAGCAAAAGAAGTGCCGAACGCCGAACAAGATGGATATGGAGATGCGATCAATCCCCATCCGAGAGATCTTTTTTTTTGATTTTTTTTGTGCTCTTTGGATCGTGCAGCGCTTAGACGTCCCGGGCGCGGTGATTAACATAAATGCAGCTCATTAGTGACGCAATTAAAGAGCCAAGGCGAGCCGACAAACGCTTTTGGGGTCCAGGAGTCGCGCGATCGTTTTGAGACTGGGAATTTTGGGATACACTGGCACTGATCGCTCGGTCGACTGTCGAGCGCGAGGTTTGTATAAGAACTGAGCGTAGCCCGAAAGAAACTATTCACATGCCACTAGCTGGCAAGCGGCTAATGGCGAACATGTTGGCGTTCGATGCGATTTTAACTGGTGGTTAAAGGTATTCGAAGGCTTCTGAGTGGGGGAAATAAATTTTTAGAGGATGAATGAAGAAAGGACTGACTCATAATTTAACCAGATCCACAATGCAAATATCAAACAACATATAATATATAGGATTTCCCAAGTGATTAATGCCTAATACTGCTTAGGTAATGAAATATTAATATCAAAGACCACATCTTAAGATTATTTAATTATTTACTTAAGCCGCCCATGTATATATCCTCATTTAGATACTTGTAAACTTAACTTTAATTAAATCCTAATGAGTAATTCCTGAATAAATGTCTTAGTTGGGTCGTAAGTTCCTAAGTTGTATAAACGAGTCTTTATAAACAAACTGTCTAACTAACCTGGATGTTAAGACGCAATTAGTTTATTTAACGGCTTTCAACCAAACAGGATACTATACGGCTTTACGACCATAGAATTCCATACACCTATTGATTATGGCATGGCACCCTTTCTGTCTCTGTACTAGTTAGGCACTTGTTAATAGGATATAAATTAAAATATTTTACTCAGCTTTAAGTAGAAGCAAAAGATAATTAAATATATTAATTTGATCTTAGATATAAGTGGAACTTAACAAACAGTTTAGGCTAAACCTACCATTTTAAAGGAAAACCTAGTGATGACATTGAATTTATCTTTTCGAAAACGGTTCCTGTACCCCGTTACAGAATTTTTAATTATTATTTTGCATTTGTAACTATAAATTAACTTTTAGATCGAGGCCGATTATACTATCCGAGTTAAAAATTGAATTATTTATTATATGTATTATTTTACTTTATTTATATTTATAATTTAAGTGATAAATAAACAAACTGAATTCTTAGTTCGCCCAACATCTTCGCTCCAACAGGACAATCGAACTGCAACCCCAGCTTGCAACCTACATAGGTATGAGTTCGACTCAGTTCGCTGCGAACATGCTCAGTTAGAGCTCAGTTGGAAAGCCCTGTTCGATGAGGCTGGATGCAACAGGCCTACTTCAAGTGATTCGGCCCATCAATTATGGCCTATTGGCGATCCTGCACGTGACTTGGTCTCCTCGCTGAATGAATGATAATGACGGAGACCTCAATTTGATGTTGTTTTTTTTTTTTGGGGAACAACTTTCGTCGGCAATCAAATCAATTATGTGGGTAAAAGTCGTGTTGTTGTTCCCCTGGGCCAAGAACGGTTTGTGGCCTAAACGGCGGCCCGCCAGCTGAAGAGGATGAGCTTCAGCAAACCGATCAGATCTTCATGGTACGCGGCTGCATTCGGCGATTTGTCAGCGTGTCGAACAAAACACAAATCATGTTCATCAAAGTGCGACTACAAATGTGTGTTTTGTGGCTTTTTCGCAAATTTATAACTTGTTGTGTGTTTGACTTCGACTTCAGTCCGCAGTTTGTCGTTTTGCGGTTTTACAAATTGTTTTTGAACATTTGTTCAAAATGATTTATCGACAGTTATTTACAGTCCGCCTCTTGACCAGTTGGGAAATTTGTTCATTTTTTATTTTCCAACTGCCAACTGCCGGCACGAACCTCCCTCCACCAAACGGTAGCTGCTGCTGTTGCTGCTGCAAAAGTGGCCAAGAAGGAGGCGAAGTTAAGGCTGGCATCTAATGCATTTCTCGGATACGTGTGTCGTCTTAATTGATATGTCATTTATGCTAATTCCTGGGCAGGCAGCCGCCGCCGTCGCTGCCAGACAGGCTCACTTCTCACGATCGGACCAGCTTTTTGTACTATGTAGATGCCTTGACGGGCTACAAGATGTGTTTTAGTGCAGTTGGAAGTAACACTCGATGGCAGTCTATTAAATGCAATTAAGTTAATTTAAACAGTTTGGTGGAAAGCGCTGACAGCTAACAATAAACAGGTGCCTCGAAAACAATTGAACAACCATTGTTGTTTTTAGCCCGATCTTAGTCAGTTTCGAGGGCCTGACTCACTTGCCAGCTAACAAGCTAACATACACACATAGAATGATGCGCTGTTAATCCCAATAATGGTTAACGTCAATTATCGGCAACTGTCGTCACCGGCTGGCTGTCTCTCCGATCGAGGTAAATACCCATAATACGCTCTTGGGCCCAATCAGAGTTTGGCCTGACCCAGATTGCAGACACAAGTACCTACGATTGCAGCTTTAGTTTATTGTGTGCCAAGACTTTTAGATTCCAGATAATTGTTTTATGGCCCCCTCCAAAGTCTCTTTATGGCAGCCAATCGATCGCTGATTAGCAACTGCAACAGCGTGCAGCAGCGTGAAAATGTCGCTGCAACATTGTTGCACCGCTCACGAGGATTGTGGGTGTCGCCGCGGGAGGGGAACCAATTGTCTTAATGTCCGTATGAGTTCCTGCCACCTATGGAGATTTAGGAGCAATTAAAAAAACGTTGCTCGAGTCAGTAATGCCTTTTTTGTTATTATTTTCTGTACGTCCCAAGTCATTGCAAAGATTTAACGCCCCGGTAAACACTTAATAAAATACGTTGTTTCCGGAAAATACATTTACTAGAAAGTCTGGCAAAACAACCCTTAAAATGTCGGCCTTAAACTGGTAAAATTGATTGAAATTGCCGCTTTCGGTATAATTAAAAACAAATGAGTAATTTGTATAGTAATTAAATTAACTTATTTATACTTAGTTAGGCCCAAAATGTGCACTTAAACTTAGAAAATAATATATTTGTATTTAAAGTATTATAGATATAGGCAAGAGCCCGGATTGGACGACTATATTATACAACTATGTATTAACAGAACGGACGAAATATAATTGAAAACTATAATTACTTCATGATTTTAGAACATATTTCTATCTACTGTCAAAAAAGCAAATTTCGCACGACTTTAAATAATTTTTAAAATGAAAATCTAACTACTATGACGAAAAATAAATAAGAAAATCGATGTAACTATATTATAATTTAAAATATACGCCTTAACCATTCCAAGATTAACTTCCTTTCTTCTCTATTCATAAGTTATAAATCAATTTAATATAGTTTTCATTTCCTGCTATAAAAAACAAGAATAAATATGTAAATTTCTAGACATTTAGACGACTTCCCACATCATTTTTTATTTGGGTCAAGTTTTTTGTTCAAGTCTTTTGTTTGGTAATTAATTTCTAATTTTATTGTGATTGAAAATCTCCACATTTTTGGTAAAACAAGCCAATTAACTGAAATGAAATTAGAACCTTAACAAAAAAAATAAAAGAACCCATTCCAATTTTATTGGCTACCTTTGCCCTTTCGACTAAATGGAAGCCGGCTTACGCCACTCCACAGTGGCAGCGTCACTCAATGACCATAAAATAATATATAAAACACACACAAAAACCGAAGCAAAGCACTGCGATGCCATGAAACAATCATGAATAGCCCGAAAATTCCAACTAAACAACCGACTCTTTACCACAAATAAAAAAAAAATAAAAACAACCGAAATACAATAATAAAAAACAAACTGGAGAGAGGAGAATTGCTTTCGGTTTATTGTTGTGGCTGGAAAGCGCTAACGGAGGGCAACGCTTGGTTTCACATTACCGGAGCAGCTTCCGCTGCTGACAGACCGAATGTCAAGCGGCAGCCAGGCAGCCAGTGAAGCGATCAGGCCCCGAGGAGCGAGAAAATCGCATTCGGGAAATTATTCTTTTTTAGTTTTTTTTTTTTTTTGGACTAAACAGCATGCGGCGATTGCCCATAAACAAGTGTAAATTGAGCTGGAAAAGCGGAAAGGCTCCGGCATCCGATTTCCAGCAGCGGCAAAAGGTCGAGAGCTGGGCGATTTATTAACAAGACACTGTGGCAGTGCGAATGCCTTGGCATTTTGCATTGTGCTCGTAATTACGAAACAACAGCTCAGGCCCAGCCAACAGATACAGAGATACAGATGTGTCTGGGTCCACGCCCCATTAGCTCATCCTCATACCCCGCCCCCGCAGCGCGGCAAGTGTTAATTGAGAAAGAGAAAAGGAAAACCTGGGTGGAAAGGAAATGCCCAATGACCCAAGCAGCTGAGGGTTTCGTTTCGTTGCTCGTTTTTTCTCCCCGTTTTTTTTTTTCTGTTACCTGGAGTTTACTTTTTCTCAAGCAGATAGGGTTAGTCAGCAGGACAATCCATTGATAATGACTGGCGCCAGGTGCTCGGCGGCTCTCACTTAGACAAATTGATTACTAATTGGTTTGTCAGGTCGGCGAGTAGAGAGAGAGAAAGAGGCTAGATGGGGCCCAGGGATAAGGACAGGACCAGTTAAAGTGTTGAATTAAACTTTATTGGATGTAATTACAATTTTACAGAAACTGGAAAGTCGGTTTTACAATATATATATATATATATTTATATATATGTTGTATATATAACTCTATGTTTGTGGTGTTGTGTCTGAGTCGGAGTCTGTGTCTGTACATATATAATACGTTGAATTTTTCGTTAAACATTCTTTATAGCTTGCGGATATAATGTATGTGTATAGTTCATGCTAAGTATCCCGTACAAGTTAGGTATATATATATTTATTAAAAAGAGTATACTCTAGGTATATTTCGCTTAAGGGCTTAGTTAACAGTTTCTTACCGATTCATCCTACTTAGTTGAAATACGGAAACAAACGATTCAAATTCAAGCTGCCATATACATATATTTCAATTATTTGGATATTTTTTCGGGGAGAGAGTTGTTGTTGTTTTTGGATTATTTTTGGTTATTATTTAGCTAGCTGAAGTTGGAGTTGAAGTTCAAAGTTCAAGTTAAAGTGGAAGTGGAAGAAGACCTCTCTTGCTTCGTACATGCGCCGCACTTTAGAAGTTATAATAGGACGAAGAAGATACATAGGTGTAAATGATCTAACAGATATGTGAGTACAAATATCCAATTATGTTGGCTATATAATAGATTCCATTTGTATAGTGTAAAGTTTCGTTAGATATAAACAATCTTGGTGTTTGTTTGCATTGTATTTAATTTTAGATTAAGTTCAGTTGAAAGAAAAAACCGTTCAAACGAAACTAGGCCGGGGAAATGCCCTACGATCTGCTAGGTTAACTCCACTTCGATATAGATACAATTACATTATCGAAATGTTTTTTCTTTAGTTAGATTTAAGTTTAGTTTTAGTGCCAATTGGCTTAAGGTACTTAAGTTTTCTTTGCCTTTTGGCCTCGCCTCACTATCGCCTTTTCTCTATCTAAAAAAGACTTTCTTCTTACATCCTTTAAAACACACTCAGGTTGCTACATTGAGGTTTATAAATTTTTCTGTGTAGTAGTGTGTGGTGTGTGAGCCTTTCGTGTGTGTGTGTGTGTCTGTGTAGTATGTGCAAATATTGCAATTAATTGGTTTTTAGTTTGTTTTTTTTTTTCAGCTGTTACAATACATATCCTAACACCCTGCCTAAACAGTATTCATTTTTTCTTTTAACAAAATTGATTGCAATTCTTAAGTCAGTTGAGTAGTGAAATCGTATTTAGTCTTCATTTCGAATCAGTTATCAGATTTATACATAGTTAAGTTAGAGCAAAATGCAATCAAAGTTTCGTAGAGTAATATAATAGTGCGAATTAAGTATAATAGTTTCGTAGTTAAATAGTTAACAATGTGATAAATCCTAGAACCCATATCTCACCCCATTCGTATTCACAACAGCTGTACTTTCTCTTCTTCCCTCTGATTCGCGTTGAATAAAAGTCAACCTAGAGTTCTTTGTGAGTTTTTTTTTGGGGATTTTGTGGGGGGCCTGCGCTGGAGGTAAGTGCCTCTATTCCTAGGTGCTACCCATAGTTTTCGCCGCCTGTGTCTCTGTGTGTGTGTTTTTGTTAATATCGAACTTGAGGGGTCCTTTAAAAATGGTTTCATTGTGTTATCAGTATCAGTATCGGCTCTTTCTATATTATATATATATATGTATATATTGTATATTTTGTAAGTATATATGTTCTGGTTGGTATGTTATGAAAGCTAACAATGTGGACGGACAAAAATAATTTACAAAAATTCATTTATTGTTACATTTAGTTTAAAAACTTTACTCTCTTGCATATATGTATGTATATATGTATTTGTCTTCTCAAGCAATTAAGACTGATCAATCAGTTTTTGGGAAGGGGGCGGTAGCGACAGCAAAAACGTTGGAAACTCCATGCCAAAGCCAAGCCCCATCTTCAGGCTTCCTTTACTTCGATTTCTTCTATCATTAGCTAGGCTTAGTCTAGATAAGTTAGGACTTGGTACACGTTTAATCGTAGTAAGTACTTGCTTAGGGGAAATTAGAATAGAGTTTGCTTTCTTGGAAACATGATAGACTGACGACTCCACGCGAATCTGATTTTAGAAATCAACAACAACGTTTTCTTTTTTTTTCTTTCTTTGGACTTTCAGTGGAGTCTTAGGCTTAGGCTAGCAGTTAGCAACTAGTTAGGTTTTGAGGATTAATGCTTTTGGTTTTCGTATTTGTTGTTTTTTTTTTCCTTTTGTTTTTTGTTTTTTTTGCTTTAGAGACAAGCATAGTCGCATCGCAGAGCTTGGTAATACATACGTTAAAATAGACTAGAGTTTATTTAGTTAGTTAATATCTATATACAAATGTAACTATATTGAGGCATACACATGCTTTATATTGGTTTAAATCGTATTTATATATATATATAATATGTATGTATATATATATATTGCAGGCTACGTTTTTTCAACTACAATTGGAGTTAAAAAGTTGGTTTTCTTTTTCAAAGGCTTCGGTAATAAGTTCTTTCGAGTTGACAAATGGAAAAATTGTGTTCTCATCTTCTCCCTGGAGTCCGATCTTTAGTTAGGTTTAAGTTTTAGGTTTTTAGATAATACCTTAGAAAAACACTAACCTAGTTATAGCATTACATTTCACTTCGAAAACAATGCGTAGTTTCTTAAAATTCGTTAGGCAAATGAATCAAAGTGCAGGTTTAGTTGCTACTAATTCAGTGACTGTGTTGCGTGTGTGTGTAGGTTCTAGAGAGTTTTTAGAGAAACAAAGTTCCACTATATAGAGGTGCTTGGGATTGGTTTGTCCTAATGGGAACAACGAATACGAAAGTAGAAAGTTTCACTCGATTGTTAAAGCTATTCATAAATTCTTATGGAACATGCAGCTCGTTCCTATGTTAAAAGTTCTTCACTCAGCGGACGATCCTCACTGATTGGATTGTATTTGGTGTAGATTGTTGATGTTGCTTGCACCGGTGTTGCCACTACTCGTTCCTGAATTGCTGCAAATTCAATCAAATACAAAATACAAAAATAAACTTTGAAAAAATGTACGGTTTACTGACCTATTTTCGTGGCACACCAACATTTCCTGCTGCCCTTGAAACTGCAAGTTTTGAAGGTATTCCGCCCTGCGTTGGTGCACCAGCTTCTCTTTTTCGGCTCGCTCTTTCTGTAGTCTGTGAAGTTGTAGAAAAACGCATTAGCATAAGTTTGTACAAATTTTGGAGTGCTTAAAGGAAAGTAAACAAGTTTTAAAACTAAACCAAAACCATTTACGGTCTTACCAAAGTCGTCAAATTGCCATCCCAAATGCTTGCGTGCAAATTACATTACAACCCATCAGTTAGCTTAGCGTTGGACTTAGTCTAGTTAATCGGATCAATTAGTGGTACTTACTTGATGCGTGATTGTCTCATAAACTGTTGGATTTTTCTAGCAGCTTGATTCTGGGTGGATTGTGAGTAGGTTCGCCTGTGAAAAATAGAATAACAATATCATTAGTGTTAAGAAGAAGTGTTTTTTACTCTCCAATACAAATACACCAACACTCTCCAATATGGCAATACTTGTCAAGACTCTAATTTTTAACTTAATGAGAATAATTTATAAGGAAGATATAGTTTCAACGAATATAAACTGCTTAAGTCTCGAATAACAATCCTTGAAAACTTTACAATTAGGATGGTAATCTTAGAGAGTATTGATGTGTTGGAGTGTTGGTATTGTTATTAATTAAAAGCACAATTGTTTAGCATTCATGTTGTGGAAAGGAAAAGCAATGTTTATCTCAGAAAAAAAAACACCTTAATACTAATACTCCAACACTCTCTTATTCCAAAACTCCAATAAATAAGGAGCAGTCGAATCCTTAACATAATTCAATATAATGAAGGAAAACTATAGACAAAGCAAAACTCCTAGTATTCATTCTCAATAATAAATATAATAACAATAATAAATAAATAAATGCCTGCCAAAGAAATGCTAACTGGAAGTCTCTATAATTACTCTCTTTTTTAAAGGAATTTAGGTAGAAGTTGGAAAACTTTCGTTTACTCACTTCAAAGGTCCCGATGGACTCGTTTCCTTGGGCGTGCTCGGCTGCGAGCCCATCTCCTGCAGCTGCTGCTGATCCTGCTTGTAATGATCATAGAAACTAGACAGACACTGCGAGTTGCTGCTGACGCTGCCATGATCACTGCCACTACCCAGACCGCCCAGACCGCTCTTCTTGAAGCGCTTGTTGCGCCGGTACGACCGGTAGCCGTGCTGAATAACCAGGGCGGCGTTTGTCATTTGCCTGTAGTAGGCATACTGCTTGTACCGCCTATAATAGTTCTGAATAACGGTGGCAGCCGTGCGTTCCTTATTCTGCTCCTCCATCTTCTGCCGGCCCTTGTACGAGCGATATGCCTTCTGTATGCACTTGGCCGCCTCGTACAGTTCCCGCTGCTCCGTATCCGTTAGGGTTAACTTTGAGAAATCCGCCTCAAAGGGATACTGCGATATGCTGGAGGCGTGCAGGAATTCCGTTAATTGTTTCGTAGACGGCGGCGGACTCGGTGAGCTGACCGACGGATCTGTACCCAGTATGGAGTAACTAGCAGGCGATTGTAGCGGTCCCGAACTGGCCGGACTGAGACTAGAACAGGGCGTGCTGACATCATGATAGCGATAGCCATGGTCATGGAAATCGAAGCTAAAATCACTGTCAAAGTGGGTATTGGGCAGCGAATCAAGCAAGGGGTCCATAAAGCTATCCGTCAACGCCGATGACTCGGAAGTCAAAGGTTCTGTCAGAGGACTGCCCAGTACCATCATCTCGTCGGCTTCGTTCTAAGGGAAATATGAATAATAGGTATTATAAATGTTGTTATAGGTGATAATAATAGAGAGATGCATAAGAGTATCGATTATTTATTTATAATTAATGTAAATTACCATATTGTACATCGATATTTTTATGTTGCGATATACATATGACTGATAAATCGATATTTTGTTTTAAATATCGGACCAAATTTCTTTTATACAGAGGTTATCTCAATTTAAGATTTAAAAATGTTTTTAAAATAGTTGGTAAACAAAAGAAAATATATAAACTACAACTTTTTATATATTTATTCGATAATATCGATATTGTAACGTTAAATACGATAAAGTTCGATATATATGTTAAACTTTACCAAATAAGTGATGCGTGATATATTTATCGACATATCATTTGGGATTTTTCAACCGATAAATGTAAATTCCTAGAGAACAACTCACCTTAATGCGTTCTGGCATGGCCGCAATTATGTGCTCGGCCAGGGTCAGCACTTTGGCATCCGAGTCCCCTGAAACAGGTCAAAGGTTGATTTACAAAAGGCGTTTCACAAAAAGATAAATATCAATACGAATACACATGGCAAACGAGTCTACAGAACAGAGTTTTGGTCACTTTTTACAGTATCTTGTATTAAGTTCGAGTTGAACTTACATTGACAATGATAATTAATGACACCGCAAATTGTTAATTATTATTTGTATTATACACACACGCACACACACACACACCGACAAGCATAATAGTGTTTCGCTAGCTATGAATATTTACAAACACCTCGTTTGATATTTACAACGATCAAATTCGTGGCTAATTTATGCGGCGAGTGTTTTTAGTTTAGTTTAAAATTAGTACGATTAATTTTGGTTAAATGTAGACATCGATAAAAGCGCACACAGGAAGGAGCGCCGGGATGTGTGCAAATAACCAACCAGTAAACCAGTAACCAATATTATTAATAACGAACATTTACATTCGATTAAACGAGCTGTCGCCCCAAAACGCACACAGCACGCACACACACACACACATGATTACATATAACAACAAACAGTAATAGCAACAACAACAACATCAACAACATCGATATAGCCACAGCCCCATATACATATAGTTAGTATGGTTTTTTGTTTAGCTACAGTGTATACAGAGATTACGGGTGAGAGGTTTGAGAGTGAGAGTCCGGCTCTGACCATCATCACTGACCTACAACGGCATCGGGCAGGGCCAAGTCATTGCCAATGGTGACATCGGTGGCGCTCGTCGAGTTGTCATCGATGTCTTTGTCGTTAACGGGGCTCGATTCGCCCGTGGATACCACCTCGCCTATTTGGTGAATTTACCGAGAAAATTTTGAGCATTTCATTTTTGTTTCCATTATAGCTTAGTTATATCTAAATGAAGCAGGGTTTTAGACATATTGTAGGTGATCCCCAAACTTACACAAGGCAAAGTCCATTTTGCGTAGAGGCGACAGCAGACAGTTGGTGCCAGTCAGCGAGTCCAGCGGTGAGTCCACGCCCAGGGCATAGTTGTCATGGCTCTCATAGTTGCTGGAAAAATGAATATATATTAACTTTATACTATATATATTATACATCAAGGTGCAGCCTAATTACAAAGCTCTTCCGTTTCCTTACCTGTGCAGCCTGGCCAAGGGTTTGCCTGATTTGCTACGTATATCCATATTAATGCCACTGTCTATAGAAGAGCGCTTGGAGTAACGGCTGCTGTTGTTGGGGGGACTCTGATTGCTAAAGTATTAAATGTAAAATAACATTAAATAAATTCAAGTAATAATTCATATAAAAAACAACCCATACCTATGCACAGCTACTGGTCTCAGGAAAACCCCATCATGCTTGCGCTGCAGCTCCAAATCAAAGCCGCTAAAGCTTTGTTGCTGCTGCTGTTCCTCTACCTCCGCCTCCAGGCCCATGTTCATGGAGAGATTAGCCAGGCCACCGCGCAACTGTGGCTTCCGGCAGCGCTCCTTCTCCAGCCGAAACATTTGCGCCAACAAATGCTTGTGGCCCCGCATGCTGGCCAAATCCAGAGGCGTCTGCTGTGCCTGCGTCTTGATCTTTAGGGCATTGTGATTCCACTTGTAGAGCAGCAGCGAGCACTCCACATGGCCGCGTACACAGGCCCATGCCAGCGGAGTAAAGCCATAGACATCCTGACTGAGGGCGTCCAGTTCCGTTTCGAGTATGATATGTGGATTCTCTGCCCGCCAGTTGAGCATGGCGCCTACCAGCTTGGCATAGCCCAAGGCGGCAGCCAGATGGAGCAGCGTCATGCCGCGCAAGCCAACCGTCCAGGAAGCCACAGTGCTGGGCATGCTCCAGGCGTGCTTGATCAACTTGTGGCAATACGCAACAAGCTTCTCCTCAAAGTTGGGCTCCAGATAGAGAGCGGTGTGGTCGGCGGTCAGCTCCTGTTCGGTCTTCACCTGCAGCTTCTCGTCGATGGTTGATAGCCGATTGAGCAGCGTGAACTTGTACAGGCAATCGTTGGAGCTGCTGGCATCGAACGGTGCGTCCGCCAGCAGGGACAGCTTGTACTCGAACATCACCGAGTTGGAGACAAGGAAGCCGCCGCAGGCCACCTGCAGTGTCACAAACCCAGCCTCATGGGCGGGACAATAGCAGCGAAGGACGCCCTCCTGCACCAGTTGCGTGGGCACGGGCTGGGCGTCAAAGAGCACTGTGTAGGCGCCACTATTGGTACTCGTCCAGGGTCCGGCAACGAGAACCTTAACGCCCCCCTCCGTGTACGACCATTCGGGACTAAAATCGCATATGTTCAGCATCTTGCGGGGCTGCGTCGCCGGCTCTCCCAAATAGGAGCCCTGCTCCAAGGCCGTGTTGTTCAGTGCCTGCTTGTCATCCAAATCTAATTCGGGGAACTCGACGAGCATATCGAAAGCGTCGAGGTTGGCAAACACATCGTCCGTTTCATCCTCTTCGTGCTCTGTTTCCGCCTTGGCTACGGTGGAGGGTTTCATCTCCGGCTGTTCCTGTTGATTGTTGTTGACTTTGCTGTTACCTGTTGCTGCTGCTGTCGCTGATGCTGTTACAGCTCCTCCTCCTGCTCCTGCTGCTACTGCTGCTCCTGCACCCGCTGCCTGCACGTTGTATGGCATATTGGCTATCAAGGTGCGCTGTATATCCTCGTGGGACAGATCCAGTGTCTCATTGAAGAAGCTCAGCGTCTCGACCGGGGGCTCTTCCTCGCTACTGCTGCTGCTACTGTTGCTGCTGCTGCTGCTATTCTCGCTGGCGCTTATTTGGCTGCTGTTATCACTGGAAGCTCTGAAAGTTGCACAACCATTTGGGTTCAGGGGTTGAGTCTGCGACTGACTCCTGTTGAGGACTTCTGTGGCCTGATTGTTGATGTTGCTGTTGCTGTTGCCGTTGCTGTGGCTGTGGCTGCTGCCCCCGTCCTGCTATCGAATAAGTTTGAATTTAATCAACATAAACAGGCAACTCTGCGGTTAGTACTCACCTCAGAGAGCGCATTGGCGCTCATTAAATTATCACAAGTTGCTGCTGCCGTCGTTGTAATTTGTTGCTGCTGATTGCCATCGATAATCGATTGTAAGGAACTCGAAGTGGATGAGCTGCCCGATGTGGGTGTGGATGTGGCCACACAGGAGGAGGTGTTGCCAGCGGAAGACGTGGCAGCGGGGGGCTGACTCCTGCAACTGCTGCTGTTGCTGCTGCTGCTGTTGCTGTTGCGATGCTCCGGTGACATGCACATGGCCTCCACAGGGGGCTGGGGATGGGGATGGGACTGGGGCTGAGTGGGTTGACCACTGCTTGGGGTTGCTGCTGTCTGTTGCAATTTATAGTAATGTTGTTGCTGCTGCTGCTGCTGGGCGCTGTTGTTGCTGGAAGCATTGAGTTGCTGCTGATGATTGTACATGAAGTTATTATTGTTGCCGGTGTCGTTATTATTTACGACATTTAATTCGTTGTTTGTTTGGCCTGCTAATTGCTTGCTGGCATTGCTGCTACTGTTGCTGCTGCTGTTGTTATTGCTGCCGGAGTTTGTGATTTTGTTTGCGGTCATGTGGCTTTGCGTTTCAATTAGTTCGGTGTCCATAACATTTGAGGCGACCACAGCTGCCGCTGCCGCCGCTGCTGCTGCTGCTGCTGCTGCAGCTCCTCCATTCGTTGCAGGATCTCTGGCTGTGGCCGTGATTGTTGTATTGGCTATTTGCAGCCTGTGCTGCTGATTGAGATGCACCGAGTTCTGGCTCTGACTGGCCACGAATCTCTGCAGGCTCAGGTGCTGCTGCTGTTGCTGCTGCTGCTGATGGTATTGCTGCTGCTGCTGTTGGTGTTGTTGCTGCTGCTGTTGCTGCTGCTGCTGTTGCTGTTGCTGCTGCATCACCAGATTGCTTCTTGCGGCCAGCATTTGACTGGCTCCTCGATACTGCTGATAGCTACCATCTCCATGCCCTGCCTGCTGCTGCTGTTGCTGTTGCTGCTGTTGTTGCTGCTGCTGCTGCGGCGGAATGATCTGGAACTTAATGGCCGACTCCTGCGGCAACTGCTGCGTGGCATTGTGGAACTGCCCATGACTGTCCATGTGCTGCCTTGGTCGCTCTGCCCAGCGGGAGTAGAGCTTGCTGGCCACCACCACATTGGGCGTTCCATTGCCGTTAAACGCCTCGCCCAGTCGCTTCTCCTGCACCGAGGATTTGAGTATGGCACCGGAACGCCGCATCACAGGATGCGTGCAGGTCTTCCCATCCGAACATCCTGCATCCCCGCAACCGCAGTCCAGCTGCTTGACCAGCGCTGCCTGGCGGGACAAGCGCTGTTTCTCCATTAGCTGGCAAACTATGGACTCCACTGTTTCGGCCGTCTTAGGGGTATAATTTAGAAAATATAAAATATATCATATTAGAAGGTTCATCTTTTTTAAATTGGGAAATATAAAAGCATCCTGGTACTCACCGATATTTCTATATCATTGCCAGAGTCTGAGTCATCATCAGAGTTGACTGTGGAGACTACCAAGAAAAAAAAACGTTTATTTTTGGTTAGAAAAAATACTTTTCGATAACTAAAGCAACAGAAACTACAGATTTTAAGCAGTTTTCTTCATGAACTAAAAGCCTTCCAAATAGGGTTTCGAAATCCCTTTAAAAGGTGACCAAAACTATGCTAAAACATATAACATCTTATGAAAAAAACAGAAGTTACACCTGAAAAATTTATTGCATTATTTAAAACCCCCTTTTAAGGGATTCCAAACCCCCATTAAACTAGGATTTAACTAGGACATTCCAAGTTTATTATGAAACTTACGCATGGGCTTCAGTTGGCTGACCAGCTCCTCCTTGGTCCACTCCTTCTTGTCGCCCCAAAGTGTGATGCTGGGCGCTATCACGGCCATTTTATTATCATCCGGATATGGCACATTCAGATAGTGCACCAAAACAATGTCGGGATTCTGTGGAGAGCAGTTGCCCAAGGATATAGGAGTGAGAAGACCAAATCTCTGCCACACTTACCTGCAACAGCCAGTAACATCTGCGATGAAATGTGGGCAATATGGCCGAGTGTACATAACAACCATAGATGCACTGTGGAGAAATAAAGGGGGGAAGGCACAAATCGAAGGGAAATTCAATTTATCAATCTGGCAGAGCAGAGCACAAACAAGAGCATAAAATAGGAATTCCGGGATCCACACACACGCGTACCCCGCGGAGAGCAAATCCATTTAATTGGAAAACATAAAAACGAAGAGTTCAAATTAAATTACCAACCGCCCACGCTTTGGGGCGCCACTTGGTCTTGCTCCTTGGTCCTTGCTCCTTGGTAAGTGCCAAAAATCAAAACTCAAACTCAACTCAAAACCCAGCAAAGTGAAACGGAAGAAGAGCTACGGAAAAGGGTTTCCCTGACTTATAAAACATTTCGTTGCGCATTTTTCTTATTCTCAAGACTTTTTCTACACGTTTTTTTCTATCTTAGTTTGGGCTCTTTTTTTTCGTTTTCTTTGAAAGAGGGTAACTTCTTGTGCCCGCTGATAAATTTGTTGGCTCTCGTTGGCCGCGATATGCCGCTGATTTCTTCTGCTACTCCCTTGGCACTTCCTTTGTCCTGGGCCCAGTTATCATGTAAGAAGACGGCACCCCGCCAGGCACTGCCAACTGCATATAAATCTCTCGCTCTCTCCGCCGGCCACGTATTAAAATAAAAATTAAAATAAAAACAAATGGGCGCAAGCTGAGTACAAAAAAAAATTGGCGTGAAATTTGCCAAATGTTTTTATGTTTCTGTAATGGACTACTGACTGGCCGAGGGGGTTATTCCGCCGACACCGACCGACATACAGACAGACAGACAGTATAAATAAGCTTAACCCTTGGCAAGGCTTATTTCATTAGCAGGGAACGGCGTCGCTGCACACATCCTTGAGCAAACACTTGCCATGGATGAAACGGATGAAGGAATTCCCGGCCAGGACACCGTAAGTTTCTGTCTACTTCCGGCGGGAAATCATAACTCACCCAAAAGGAGACCCCCTCGTACGGTCAAGAAAGGAGAAAGAAAAAACCGAACTGGGAACCCCAAGCAAATCGCTGGAATTTAAGCCATTTTTTTTTGTGTAGACCTTTGACAAATGACTTGAATTGCCTCCCTTTCGTCTAATTGCCTAATTGTGCAGCTAACAAACAGGATATGAAAACAATTTGGACTCACCTCCGTGCCTTGTACTTTAAGTTTCATGTGATCCTCGCGCGTTGTCTTGCCATCCTTGCGTTTCTTCCAGCAGTAGCCATCGCGTCGGTAGCGAACCTTCTTCCTGGAGTACAGCAACAGGGAACCGCTCTTGGGTCTAAGAGGATAAACAAAAGGCAATTGTTATCAATAAAATAGTAGAGGAATTGATGTAACTATTGTATGCTTTTAATATATCTGAAGAGTTTTATACGGGGAATGCTACATTAAACACTTAAAAAGATATCCTAAATTATGCTACATAATTGTAAATCGTAAGAAACCGAATTTCACGAAATCTAGTACCTTAAAAAATGAATTACATACTTTAAAGGACAACTTTTAAAGGCTTTTACCAAACCTTACTTATTTCTGCTGCTCTCTAAACAATCACTCTTCCAATTATTATTAAACTTAACTTACTAACTAGATTAATCTCTTAATTTCTGGTTTCGTGACTCACCTTGTTCGAACCTCCTTGGACTGCCACTCGCCGTGCTTATCAAAGCTGATAAGAATCGCTGCGATTTCCTGGAAGATACAAAATAATACAGACGATCATAAATATTCTAATATTTGCATACAACTAATACGTGTTGGTGAAAATATTTTTGAGATAGCGAGGCCTTATCATCGCTGCGACACTTGGTTACTTTCCAAGCTCGCCATATTTTGTCCAGTATCCCCCGCTAACTTGGCTAACTGACCTTAACTAACGTGCTAACAATTTCCGGACTTAATGGGCTCCCGGTGGCCAGTCACGGAACTCGCGGCATTTCCTTCGCCCAAAAGCTGGAATAGGAGGGATTTCTGCGCCATAAAACAAAGGAAAACATTTTAGAAATTTTCATTTGACCGCAAAGCGGACACTGCCACACAGGATGGAGGGGAATGTGAGGGGGACCAGGCAGTGTGTTAACCACAATTTACAGGTGTCGCCGCCAGTTGACACTTAACCAGGCTGGAGGCCAAAAAAAAAAGGGAGGAGCAGCAGCAGCAGCAGAGACGCATCCCGAGTGCAATTTGTGTGCATATTTGAAATGCCCGTGCCTTGCCCGTCAGGAATATGTTGGCTTAAAAGCGAGCTCCCAGTCAAAGGACATTCGAATGCAAATCACACACAACACAGTAACAGTCAGCGAAAGTTCACAGAGGGAAATCTCTAGCCATGATGGTCGCTTTGCTTTCGTTTTGGCCATTTTAGACATTTCATTGCATGTTTTGCCGATAAAGTTATCAATTTGTTTGCTTCCTTGACGTTGCATGAATAATGCAAAGTGGCCATCCATCCATTCACATTCGCTGGAGCAGCATCCCGAGCCATCCTCAGCTGTGCAACCATAGAGATTCGCCACATGTCTCAGTTTTGGGGCAGAGAGATATCGCAGCATTTGCGAGTGTCATAAAAATTGTATATCGGGAGTATATATGAGAGGCGGGGAGATGGGAGAGCAAATCACAGGCGCGTGTTTGTCAAGTGGCAAACGTTTGCATTTTGCCCAGAATTGCCCCTGACTTTAGCCGAAAGGAGCATATGGAGAGACATATGGAAAGATAGAACCATATATATAGATGGATGGCTCTCGCTTATTTATGCATGGCCCAAGAGCGACCTACGACCTACGACCAACGACCTACTCCACACTCATTCCACCGCTTTATGATGAATTCCAGGCACATACTCCAAGCGGCGAGGCATTAAAAATTTATGCCCACCTCAGCGTATTTCCCCGCTATCCCGCCCAAAATGGGCGTGGCCTTAGGCAAATGTTATTTCAACACTTTCGCCTCCAAGCGATGAACAAACGAGGCATCAATCAACCAGGAAGTCTGAATCAAAGTCAACAGGAATTTATAAACTGAAACTAAAAGGACATCAATGGAGGGGTACTAAACGGATACAAAGTAATATTTGTTCTTAAATCATTTTCTTTTAGTGGGAAAGTAATCTAAGAACAAAGAAAGTAATAAATCCTCTGGAGATCTACTTAAAAAAACTATAAAATATTAAAATACCAAAAATAAATAAGATGCGTAACGCTCTACTAATTATATGCTCTCGAATTTTCAGACTCTACTGCCTCTCCTGGCTCTCCTGGCACTCCTGGCTTTCCTGACTCCCTTGACACTTTGTTAACGTACTCGAATTTGTGCAAGCAAGATAGCCCGAAGTTCGTAGCTAGCAGAATATTCAAATGTATGTGCGTTACGCATCTTACTCTTTATAATAAATTTTGTCATACTTTCGTAGCTTTAATTGGATTTAAAACGATTACCACTGCATCCTTTAAAAAAAAATATGAAAGCACTGCGTATATTCTATAATTCTATTCTATATTCTATATATTCATATATTCAAACACTATAAAAAGATGAACATACCAAAGGCAATATAATGAATACGATGCGTAACGCCCTATTAATTATGTGCTCTCAAATGTTCAGGTTTCCTCATAAATCGTTTGATAGTTAACGTTTGATAGTTAACGTTCTCGAATTTGTGCGAGCAAGAGAGCGCGGAGTTCGTAGCTAGCAGAATATAAATATTTAAATGTATGCGCGTTACGCATCTTACTCTTTATATTACCTTTGGTCAATTCTTTCGTATTTATTCGTATTTACCACTGTAACTTTTGTAACTGTAACTGTCCTTTTAATAAAAATAATGCAAGCACTTCATATATTCGTTGGTTTTCACACCTTAACCCAAGGATATTTCCTAACCATTCCGAATGTCCTTCCAGCAAGGAGACCAGGAACTAATTTCTACCAAGCCACTTAATCATTTCCAGTCAAGTGGTCCCTTTCGGGTGACCAACGCAGAACGGCCAGTTGGGGTCACCCAGAAAACGAATGAGGCGCACAAAAAAAAAAAATAAACATAAAATTGCGACTCATTATCAATTTAACTTTTTGATTTTTAAGCTGCGCCTTTTTGCAACCACACACACACACACCCAGGGAACAGGCCAGATTGCCGGTGTTGCTGCTATTATTTTGCAGTTGCTTTATGAGCAGGGTCGAGTGCTCTATACTCTCGGTTTTGGCCCCGGGCTACTCCTGCTTAAATGCCAAATTAAAACCGTGTGGTTAAAGCGACAGTGGTGGAGTCAGTGTGGCGTCCACATCTGCCCCGTTTTTTCCCTGTAAGCAGACTAAAATAAGCGTGCGTAATTTTATTTATGCCCCGAACACGGCTACATTTTGTAATTTTTGCATGCTGATGCAGAGGAGGAGACAGAGAGTGGACCGTAGGTAGTGGCAAAGTCCTTGTTGCTGCTGGATTTCGGAGCTGCCGCTGGCCATGTTCTGGGATTCTTTGCCTTTTGAATGGTCAGCTCTTTATTTTGATCAACTATTTAATGCTCTCACTGGAGCAAGTTTTATATTTAATTTATAATTGTCTAGGATCGAGGAATCTCTAGAGATTTAGTTTGTATTTTTTTTTAAGTTATTTAGAAAATAAATGTAAATGCTTAGTTTTAATATGCGATTATTAAGGATATTTCCCATATTCAAAATTCATTGTTTGCTCTTAAGTTTCCCATTAATTTAGTCTAGTTTGTGGCAAGAGTGTGTAGAAAGCCGAAACACCCAAAAAAAAACCTCACCAGCTCCCAACTTTACAACTGTCCAAATGAATATTTGCGGTTGCGCTTAATTCACAAGTAAAACAACACAAGCCAAGCTCATTGCAAAGAATTGTCTCCCCATTTTTTTGGTTGTTGTTTTCTCATTTTCCGCGAAAACTTTTATTGCAAACCGAACAAAAAATAAAAAAAATAAAGGCAGGGGAAGCGAACTTTTCGGTGACGCGTGGTCAGGTTTTTAAAAAGCGGATTCCCCCAAAAACACACAGATCCTGTAGCGTTGGTTTTTAACCGTGTTTGCATTATAGTTTGTGGCGCAATAAAAACGTCGCGTAGCGTTTCCTAATAGACTGGCCGCCATCTCATTAATCTGCATATAGAAATGGACGAGTGTGTGTGTTTGGGCAAGGAAGAGCCGTCGTCGAAGGCTGTCAAAGTGTCCTTGCCGGGGACTGGCAGGCTCATCCGCCTGTCAAGTGTCCAAGAACCCCTTCGGATTACTTGGCTCGAGTTGGCGGAGTCCCGGAGACCGCCCCTAAGAGCTCGGCGACGACTTGCCTTTGGCTTTCACTTGACTTCCCCGTTTCGACAATTTTATGTGCAATCAAATGCAAATAGAAAACAGAAAAGCAGAAATGCCCGGGCAAATGCAAACAGAAATAGTCAAACAAACACAAACTTAGAACTAAAACTGACCTCATTTGTATTCCAACGATGGCGCTGTGATGGAAAACTGTCGGCTCTTGGCAGGCTCTCCAAATTGTCGGGCAGCTTGATGGGTTCGCCATCTGTAAAACGAGTGAGAAAATGGTTTGTAGAGTGCACCGAAAGCGCAAGTCGGGCAGCCGACTTTTATAAATCAATTTTGCATATCTATTTTTTTGTTTTTTCTTTTTTCAAGCAATTTTCCAGCCCACTCTCCTTGGTGAGCAAGGCAACCCTTCCCACCTGTGACGCCCAACAGGTGCAACTGTCGGGACATTCATAAATGCGACAAAAATGTAAATCAGTTTTAGAGCGATGATTTATAGTTGGGAATACAACAAGGCTATAGTAGAGAGACCAGTAGGAAAGAAATCCTATAATGTCAACATTAATAAACGAGTTTCTGCATTTATCCATTTATCACATCCCAAGATTTTCTTCCCCTTCAGGTTCGCCGCCAGCGTTTTCCCCGATTTCAGTTAGCCTGGCTGGCAGAATGCGTGGCAAAGTTTTTCGGTTTTGAGTCATTGAATAATTACCCACACTTAATGGAGCTTGCAACGTAAATCGAACCAACTTTCGGTTTATTAAAATGCCACGCAACTTGGGGCCGGGTAAATAAACTTTGCGGCCAAACTGTAATTTAGCAAAAATGTGTAATAAAAGCGGACACATCTCTATCCACCAAGCTCGCACATCGTCGTATATCAAAGAGCCAATAGGTTGCACTCGAAGAGCCATAAAAAGTATTTGTACACAATTTATATAAAGTGCTCGGAGCGGAGCGGAGCAGAGCGAAGCGACTTCGCTTGCCAGTTCCCCGGTTTGTCAGTAAAAGGCCGCGTAACCAAAATGTGTTGCCAAATTGCAAATGCCAGACGGTGGGGCGGTTCTGCAGGAAAAGGGGGGGAAAGGGGCCCTGTTCAGGGGCTGAGCTCAGACTGTGCGTGGGGTTGTGTGTGTGTGTGTGTTGGCCCCTCAGAGAGGTGAGCTCACACGAACCAGGGATCTAGCAGTGATTTCAGGGATCATAACTCACTCAATATATTTTTATTTTGCCAAATATTTATAAGATCAATAAATCCAAAGTCGAATTTTAAAGCTTAAACTTCAGAAGGATCCACAACGTAACTTTAAAAGGAATTAGTTCTACATAAGCATCACCAGGCGAATCGATATAGCCAATAGGTGTTGCTCAACATGTTCCTAGTAACATTTTCCTAGCAACATTTACTTAGCAATATCTTTGTACATTCCGCTATGTTATATTTATATCAATGGGGAACATATTAATATTATAGGGATCAAGGGTAGTATAAGTGTGAACTGATAGTATATTTAACAGACAAAATGAGAACCCTATAAAGTGAATTAATTATAGATTAATATCACCAGGCTAGTCAATATAGCCAATAGGTGTGGCTCAACCTCTTCCTGGTATCATTTGCCTAGCAATATTTTTGTACATTCCGCCTTGTTTATATTTAAAACAAAAAGAGTGCAATGGTATTATAAGAGTCTACTTAAAATGATCTTAAGAGACAAAAGAAGAACCCTACAAGGTGAATTAATTATTGATTATCATCACCAGGCGAGACGATTTAGGCAATCAATGTTGCTCAACATATTCCTAACATTTTCATAGCAACATGTATTATTTTATAAGTTTTCATACCATTAGCCATATCCATATATGGCTATATGTTTTTATATAATGGAAAGGTATTGGGTACCGTATATCTCATAGAAAATACTTATTTCCTTTAGATAAAATACACAGAAATAAGAAAGAAAAAAAACAAGTATCTACATATTTAAATAACAATTTTAGACTTCTCAGCGAGAGCAAGAAAAAATTCTCTTCTATATAAAAATCACGCAGTCATCCCTGGCGTAGCAAGGATTTCCACAGAGCCCTCCCCAGTCACACTTTAGTTCCAATGATGACGTTGATGTAGTTACTTTTTCAGGGCGTCGTTGTAGTGGCAGTTGAAGTTGTTTATGCGATTTTTATATGGCCCACGTTTTGGCAGAGGACACACGCTCTCGATGGCAGTCAGTCGGTAACCGGTGGGGGGAGGCAAGTGGCGACAAATTGTTTGCTTTGATCGCACTCTCCTCCAGTTTTATGGCCAAACTAATTTGTCATCGCTGCCTTGATACCCTGATACCACCACCCTTGGCGCCGTCATTGAAATATGTTCAAGCGATAATTGTCAAAAATGTCGAAACAATCAGAGTTCACCTTGCCGCCCTTCCCACACACACATTTTCCAGACAGTCTTTGCGCCTATTTATAATGCAGTTGCTGCCATTGTTGTCAAAAGTGAGAGGGGAAGGAATAACTCTGTTTGATTAATACAAATAAAAAGTTTTTTTAACTGCTCCATGCATATTTCATGGCGAAGAGCTTCAAAAACTGACGTTGCCAGTGCCATCATAATAGACCTGGCCAAAAATAGGGGGGCGCAGGGGCGCAGAAAGAAGGCCAGCAGCCGGGGACTGCCAAAAAAAAAAAAAAAAGAAAAGTGAGAAAAAGGTAAACCAAACCGCAGGTGAGAGGCGAAGCGACCACAGTGTCCCATGTCGCCAATGTCGATGGCAACGTCAACGTGGCAGAAGTTTTCCCCCAACCGTTTTCCTCTCTTTTTTTTGCATTATTTCAAGCGGCGAAAGAAAAAACTTTAACAGGGGCAGGCAGAGCAGCCAGAGCGCTTTTCTCTTATAATTTTCCATCCAGCGCTTAATTGTGACAAATGCGCTTTGGTACACAAGATTTTCTCATAATTTGGCTGAAGATTTACAAGAGGAGGTGACTCTGGGGAGAGGGTGGTGGGCTCCATCCAACCTGGCAAATTGTAGATGGCCTCGGCCATCATGTCCCACGAATTGACACGGCAAATAGCACAAAAGAGTTGTTATAAATAATAAATTTTCGTTTTATGATTTCGTGTAAAGGCCGCCGCCGCCACCGCCGTCTCGTGTCCAGGTGCGGAGTGAGTACGGGGAACGAGACAGAAGAGCTGCCAATTTGTGCTGCCTGCCAAATTGTGGCTAATAAATATCTCACCGGAAAGTGCCAGCATGGGGGGATCGGGTTTGAAGTTTTGGTGGTTCTCTGGGTGTCCTCTCTCGCTCCTATAAAACATACAAAAGAAAAATTGTTTTGCACTTTCGTAGAGGCCGTTCGCCGTTGCCGAAAAGTCAGCGAGTGTGAAATTACTTTTGTTCAGTCACACACTCTTGCCACAATTAAAAGCCATTAAAGTGTCTCGGAAATAGCCGCAAAACAACTACCAAATACAAATAGAAATAGAACTCAGTCTCCACGCAATTCTTTATCGCCGGAATATATGGAAAAGAAACGTAGGAAATAAATATCGCTATATATGGGGGATTGTGAAGATAATGCATGATGACGTCTCCGCGTAGAAAAGCCAGCCGAAAACAAAGACCAATAATAAATAGAGAGATAACCAGAGGAGGAGGTGGAACAGGCAAAGAAGAAGGCCAGAATAGACGTCATGGTTAAAACAAACAGGCAACAGACAAAGTAAAAGTTCTTTCAGATAATAAATACAAATATGTGTTTATGTGAAATCTGGACAGGGGTGGGGCCAAGATATGGCCAAGTCCGGAAATATCAACAAATATTGCATTAGAAAAGGTTCTTTCATCAAAGAAAGTAGAGTATGTTAGGCAAATTTCAACATTTCTGATCCAGTTGAACCTTTAACGAACTTCTAGAGAGCTTGAAGCTAGGCGTTACTCATCTTGTTGTTGTTCTCTTACTATCTTCCTGTTTATCTGATATAAAATTCGAAAAGCTTCTCACTAAGCGAACTCTCCATAAATGACAGATGTGCAAATGATTTATAACGTAAGCAAACCCAAAACAAACACACACTTGCTCCTCCGCACGTTGCGCTTGATAAAAATCACATTTTGGCAAAGGCAAAGGCGAAGTCTGTCGTTTTCCCATTTCCACCGATTTCGCAGCACTGCATTTTCTCCGGCTGTGTGGCATTACAAGGAAACATTTCTCATCCAGTTTTGCATATTTTTCCCGTGGCAAGCGGGCAAGAACAGCAATTAAAAGACACATAACAGCAAATATGCATGTCAGGCGCGACGGGGCCAAACAATAATTAGCCCAAAAGCAGCAGCAGGCAAAAATGCAATTTCACCTCAAATGAGGAATATTTTGCAACAAAACAGCCAAGGCAGCCATAGGAAATGGCAGTAGAACTGAGCAACAACAGCGATTAACATAAAAATGCAACAAATGGGGGCCAAGTCTGAAAGTCATAAAAGTCCTATTAATGAATGAAATCTAAACAGAAAATGCTTGCTCGCTCGTTCCAAAAAAAAAAAAAAAATACAAAACAAAAGCCAAAGCAAAGTGAAACTTTTGCAAAAATGTTATAAATTATTTACAATTTATGGCGGGGTTAGAGAGGCGGGGGTCTCTTTTCACAGAGGATAAGGAGGAGGAGCTTGGCTCACATTGTCATCGCCGTCTTTTGTGTCTACGGGCAATGCAATTACGTGCGGATTTCATTACTTTTCGTTTGCTCACTCCATCTAAGGTTCTTAATGCTGTTTGTATGGTTATTATGGGATTTTATAAATCGTAGAAGGTATTATGGGTGTTATGTATGATAAACATATGGAAAATCCGATGTTTCTATAATAAAAAATAAATAAATTCACTGATATATTACTACTAAAATTTAAATAATTGAAACTTCCTACGACAATAATTGAAATAATGCTTACATACATATTTATTATAAAGGAATTATGTCTTTTTCTAAAAAACTGTTAAATCAAAGCTGTTTTCATGGGAACATTCCATAAAATATGGCAAAAAGTGTGACCATGAGCATAAAATACTTACTACACTTTGTATAAATTAGGTGGTAGCACTAGAAAAAAGTTTAAACCTTTAACTTCATTGCAAATTCACTAAAAACGGATGTGGAATCCAAGAGATATTTTTAAACTGATACCAAAGTCACTAAATATATGGTTAAATATAGTTGAACCTCTTTCATCTGATTTGTTTTCTAATAAACAGCTGACTACAACTAGTGTGACCTAATTGTACAAGTGTGACATCTCCACACGTGTGACATCTCCTCTAATATTATATTATTTGATAAATAAACATTACTATTATCCGCGATCTATTCAATAAAAAAATATTTGACGTAAGCTGATTTATTTCAAAAGTTAATGCAAATATTTTGCTCAAGTAAATTACTCTACATATATCCCAACAAGTGAGGGGTTACCAATCGAATTTGAGAAAGTATCATACTAAAGCTTGTATTATATTTTTTTCAATTACAAAGGGAACTCCCAACTTCGTATTAACCCCTTGCTTTAACTAGTTCTTTATTATAAAGATCCCCCTTTGACTTTAGCGACTTGGCATAAATCGCGGAAAGTCAAGAATTTAATGCACTTCAGGTGAGTTAAACCAAAGGGCGCCTCCCTTATGTGTCTGAATCGCTGACACGAGGGCAACAACGGATAAAGGGGAAACTCTCCGTTAAGCTGCCTGCAAATTATATTAATATCGGGGCTCTTCATATCATATATTTTTTTCCCGGATTCACTCCATATATTTTTTTTCCGGCTTGCATGCAAGGTTTGTATAAGTTTTGCCCAATTTCCTCCTTTTTTCAGTTTGTTCTCTTTCGGTTTGAGTATATTAAAAATACGTATTTTTTTCGACATAAATGCCGAGAGAGAGAGAGAGGGAGCAGAGGCTTACCGAAGGCAGTAATTTATTTTAATGCCGGGTATTTATCATGATACACATACGTTTCTCAGGCTCTAGCGGTGGAAACAAAAAAAAACCAAAATGTTATTTCTATGTGGAAAATTTGCCGGTATTTTGTTTTTACATAAATTGTAAATTAAACATTTAAAGTGCCATGAAATTGGCACTGACTCTAAACGTGAACCCTAAAAACACATGGCCTCCGGTAATGCCGGGCAATGGTTCATTAAAAATACATAAAATCGGAACACTCTCCAACCGACTGTCCCCGCTCTTCCGTTCATGAGCTGAAAACTAATATTTATCTAACAAAATTAATATGGTTTGTAAGCCAAATAGAGACGTAACAAGCGTGGCGGCGGTAGGATGGCAAAAACTGTTTGTCTAACCAAAAACAAACGACCAAATGTAGCACAATTTTCGGCAATGCATCCTCCCCCGACCATACGAAGGACACCCTTTTCGTGCGATAAGCCAAATAAATAACGCAGGACGACAAACCAGAGGTTGGCCGGTAGGCAGGCGGCATCAGGCATGGCCACGTTGGATGCATTGTGTTCCAATAAATCTATTTCGGGCCTCTCTCTAATCGAAACGCAACCGGAGCATTGAGGAGAGATGGGGCATGGGGGGATACTACCTGGAAAAGGCAACAAATTGCCATTGGATGGGCACAAGACCGGAAGCAGCAACAACATATTAATCCAAATTAGCATCAAAGTGATTTAATTGCTTGGAATTTCGGCGTTGGCAAACACTTTTCGACTTTTCAAAGGACGCACCGGCCCCGGCCGGATGCACTTGTAAACAAGCCGAGAGAGCGAGGTTCCCCCACCTGGCTGCATTTTGTCAACATTTGGCCATCGATCAGGCTAAAAACAGGGACTCGCCTGCATATATACTAGTATCTGATGCAATTTAAAGTCCTTTTTAGGTGGCTGCTCCTTGGAATTCGCTGGAATAAAATGGAGCTCTCTCTCTCTCTTCTTTTCCAAAAGCCCTTGGCACGATTTATGTGGCTTTTAGTAATATGAGCAAATATATTACGTGACGGATCAGAGAGGCGGATCCTGGACGGAGGACAACTAATTGAATTGCTGCCGCTGAAAGCGAACAAACTCGAAACTCGAAATTAATAGGCGCACATCAAACACACACGGGTGAAGGAAGGAAAAGAAAAAAAAAATGAGGAAAGCCCACTGACTGGCAGCTGGCAGCGAAATTAAAGGGCGAAACCTATAAAGACAGGACATTAGGACTCGGCCAAAAAGGGCTAACAAGTGTAGCCAACTGTGTTGCCTTCGAAGCTTGAGCAATATTTATTGAGTACGTGATCTTCTGACCAAATCCGAATGTGAGCGAGAGTTTTGAATTTTTTATTGCCCCCCGGGATGGCCGGCACACCATCAAAAAAGTGTCCTCCCCTCATAGATACATCTTATACATATATATATATTCCTATATGTATGTGTGGTCTTTCTGACAGCTGCCAACTTTTGGTGGCCTTTTTTTTCTGCTTTCTTTTGGCATGCAAAGGGCGGACAGCAAAGTGGCTTATTAAAAATTTTGTCAACTTGCGAGTTTCCTCCAGTTATTCCACCAGCGGAATCCACTTTTTTATGACTTTTTCACACTCCCCTGGCCCCATGCATATATATTAGCCAAAAGATGCTCGCTTTCTGAGTTTTCCTCAAATCATTAAAGACTTACATGACTTACTTACTTATTTTCAATGGCTTTTTTATGGCATTGGATTTAGTTACTTAACTGAGGGACTTCCTTTTTATTAACCAAACAAAAAAGGATATTTTATAGTATTGATAGATAATTCTTTTGAGTTAATCATAGGATTCTGTGGCAAGGAAAAATACTAACGTTAAGAATTAGGTATAAATATTAATTATTTTCAAGAGCTAGGCTTTAATTTCTTCTTTTCAAAAATTTTATAAAGGTTTCTCTGTGCTTTTATTAGCAGAAATGTTTAAATTTGTTAAATTTTAAGGAAATAAACTAGTTTCCAACATAATTTTGTAGCAAATTAATCGAATTTATTTTATTATTATAAGTTCAATTATTTGCAATTATTTAACATTTAAAATCGTTTTTGTGGAATTCCAACTCATACTAACCCTTTAAATATTATGCTCATAGACATTATTTAAGAATTGAAGTTTTTAATGAAGACAACGAACTCCTGGGTGCCACAAAAACAATCCAATTGACGGCTAACAACAACAATAGACCCGGACAACACACACACCACCCATAAACCTGCCTGTGCCGCACTTGTTGGTTTTTCACGACCCCAAAAAGTATGCTAAAAAAACAAAAAAAAAAAAAAAGAATGAGGCGCATAATGAAGCTGCTCATAAACGAAGTGTCTCCGCTGGCGAGTGTGTGTGTGTACGCGGGTGTGTAATATGTTTACTTGCACCCGCGAGTGCACACCACACCCACACCCATTCAGTGGCTCGAAGGAGCCATTGTTCGCCATCTCGCACACATAAAAAACACTTAAAACGCCGTTAAGTTAAAATAATAAAGTTAAGCGGCCGCCGGGCAGCAACAAAATCTAATGTGACAATGGCTACAACAACAATAACAAAAAAGTTGCAACAATTGCTGACATATTTCACAATGTGCAACAAAAGCAGCGTGTGGGTCCCCCACGAGGCAGGTGAGAGAGAGTAAGGGAGGTGACAAAAAAGTAAGCCAGCACAAAAGCGCTGAAGGTATGCCAGTGAGGGTATGAAGACGGGAAAGAATGGAAAAAAAGACACCGAATGTTGGGCATATTTTGCATTGTTGCTTACACACACTCACACGCACAACACACTCGTACAGGGGGAAAGTGGAAAGCCTTTCCTTTGGGCCTCCTTTCGGTGGCCTTTTGTTTCAATTGTCTGTAGTTTAGGTTTTAGACGTGCGAGCCTCGTTATAGGTAACTGTAACTGTAACTGTAACTGGTAAGTGTCCTGTGTGCTGTGTGCACAAGTGTGTGTGTTCGCCCCGTGTGTCCTTTGCGAAACAATAAAGGACTGTCAACATATGCGCGAGCCACGCCACCAGTGCACGCGTCTCTGGAATGGCGTGCGAATTATTGCCCAGGAAGATATGACATTAAATTTAATGAAATGTTCAGAAAATGCTAAAATCCATGTACTCCGTCGGCGTCCAAGACTGTGTTTTTGCAAAAACTGGGGTGTAAAATCGAATAAGCGCGGAAAATAAAGTTCTTTAGTTGGGTCAGTGGAGATTTGTACTTCAATTTGAAGAATATTTTACCATATCTTAAATAGAACGGAATATTATATGGTTATAGTTTTAATGAATGAAATATTAAGATTTGGATTGGATGATGTAAAAATATAATTCATGAAATTTGTCCTTAAAAGGGATCTTAATAAATTGAAGCATAATTTAACTCATTCGATTTTTATATGTTCTTAGAAAGATATATAGTAAAAACAATTAAAATAAAAGTTTATAGAGATTCTTTAAAAGATTCTCAACTAATACTTCTAACGTAGAAACATAGACACACATCGATATATGATTATTATAAAGCACAACATCGATATATAATAAAACATCGATATAAAGAAACATATATATGAAGGAAAACATCGATATGAACTGCAACATCGATATGAAGAACAACAATTGGTTAAAGACACAACATGCGACACCAAAAACAGAGCAGATCCGTGGCTATTTCAAGTTGGTAAAACATATTTTGATAGCCTTTTCAGAAAAGTGGCAGTACAATTTTAAAAAATATATATTATTTAATAAGTTTTAAATGTTTCAAGAAAAAACAAATGTGAAAGGCGTTAGGGTGTTTTAATATTAACTTGATTTGAATCCCTAACTGGTAGTTAGTAGGAACTTTGAAATATAGGTTTTTCCGATATTTCTCGGAGCTTTATTACAACAAAATAATCAATATTCTCAGTAAGAAGGTAATTTGGCTTCGAAAGTAAAATAACTCAGGTATATTCAAACAGAAAGCTGGTTAATAATCTTAACCGGAGAATACGAATTTTATATCAATTTAATATTTTGTAAGAACTATCGTAATAACTGAAAGTTAAAGAGAAGGCACTCTGTTAAACCTTAAGATTTATACTTTAAATTTTAAAAGAAACCTCAACATTAACTTTAAATTTAAGTAAGTCTTGATTAAGTAAACTATTCTCAATTTGAAAAGGTTATTTTTCTAAACTCTACCAACTTTAAATAGCCACCAAAGATAAGGACATGGTACAACCTTTTTTCGATCCCAACCATTTTCCGATCACTTCGCTAAGGACTTCAAAGGAGCCACTAGAGCGCATACTTACTGACACTGAGCGGCATAAGGGCGCTCTGCAGGTGACTGAAGATCTGCCGGTGATGATGATGGTGGCCCAAGCTGGCGCCGCTGAAGTACAGGTGGTTCTGGTGCAGCGACAACTGCTGATGATGGTGATGGTGGTGATGATGGTGATGCTGTTGCTGCTGCTGCTGCAACTGCTGCTGCTGCTGTTGCTGCAAATGGTGATGTTGCTGCTGCTGTTGCACCGAGTGCTGCTGATGGGCCATCAGTTGGTGTTGCTGATGCGACAGATGTTGCTGCTGCTGCTGTTGCTGGAGATGCTGTTGCTGTTGCGAGTGTTGCTGCTGCTGCTGCTGTTGGGAGTGTTGCTGCCCGTAGGCGGCATGTTGTTGCGGTATTGCTGCTGCAGTTGCTGCTGCCGTCGGCAGGGCAACAGCCGCTGCTGCTGCTGCCGCTGCAGCGGATGCTGTGGCCGCCGCCGCCGCTGCCGATGCTGTGGCAGTTGCCGCTGCCGCTGCCGTCGCTGTGGCCGTTGCTAGAATATGATGATGGGTGGTTGTTGAGGATCGATGCTGGCTCTGGACCGTATTGAGGCTGTGTATGGAGGCGTGCACCGCCGACTGATAGATAATACCGTTGTTCGACATGGCCGTCATCGATTGGTGGTGAGCATAGGCAGCCATCGTTGGCTGCACAGCCGCTGTGGCGGCCACAGGAGCCAGGGGCAGGGATCTGTAGCCAGCCATGGCTGTTGCTTTTTTTCTTTCAGTCACTCTGATCTCCGATCACTAAAGTCACTAAAGTCACTTGATCTAAAACGCGAATATCGTTAGCTTTTTCCGTATAGGTGCGTCTTTTCGCCTGGCGCTACGTGAGTGGACTGAATGGACCGCGACCGGGGCGGATTATTTCCTACAATTCGTTCGTTAAATTTGTAAGTTGAATTATTTTGTTCTCAGCCATAAATTAGTGGGGAGGAAAGAGTGGGTTTTAGTGGCTTAGTTGGGGTTGATAATGTCACTCCGTGACGCTGATAAGGTCCGCCGCTTATCTGGACAGCGTCTCCAGCCTCTTCTCAACTCGAGTCGTGTGTCAACAGAAGTCTCGAAAGGCGAATGCCACACAAATTTCACAAATTTCCTGGACAAAACCAAACTAACTTGGCAAATTGTTTAAATATTTATTAATGTAACTAGACATAACAGAATGTGATTACTTTTTAGGGGTATTACATTGTTTTTTTGTTAAAGAAACTGAACCTTGAACTCTAGTTCAACCGCAAATGCGTTGCCCAAGTCAAGAAATATTATATATATTTATCTGAGTTATCAGCTGACAGCTGCCAGCTGAAAACTAGACTTAGATAAGAGCCTCTCAGTCAGTCTCGTGTCCCTGCAAGAATTTCGTGAATCACAAAATACCGGGGAATATCAAAACAATTAACTTATCTTTAACATACACTAAGACACCAATTAACAACATCAATCAACCAATAAAAGGACTACCAATAAACTTAAAAGGCACATTAAAAACACACGCATTTACATATATGTATATATGTAGATATATATAGATATATAATGTATATATGTAAGTAGTAGTCCTGGAGTTAAGTACACCAATTTAAATTGACGACACAACATCGAGAGGAACAACAAACAACAAGAACGAACAACAAACAGAGAGAGTCGGAATGGACTTGAGGGTAAAATGTGTAAACAAATTACATAAACAAATTGAGGCAAAATGGCCAATTTCTGCGATTAAATCATGTTGACCAGATCAACCAGATCCGTGGACAAATATTGATGCAGCGCCATCTCCTCCTCCGGCTTCACGTAAGCCTCTCCCGATGCGAAGATACGTCAAATCGGTACGTAACGCGATGGGTTTTTTAACGCAGGCCGACGGGGAAGAGCCACGTCCGACACGCTTGGCCAAGGTCTGAGAACTGAAAAACTGAAAGCTGAAAGCTAACAGCGAGCGGCAAGCGGAAAAGCTGGCAAGGACACCATTCGGCAAATCGGCAACGACAGGATCCGAGGCGAGTTCGGGCCGAGTTATTGCATTTGTGCCCGGATTCGTCGGTTGCCAGCAGCTTTGGGCCTAAGCAAGTGCGAGCGAGAACGAGAGCAAAAACTACCAGGGCCATGGAGATGATGGATGTGGGCAGTGGAAAGGTAAGCTACCTTGGGAACTACAACTACTAGTTATCTAGTGGGTAAGGTTTAGTTCTTAGAACCAGGAATAATACCCACAAGATTATATTATTTTTTGGGTAATATTCAGGCACCTTTTTCTACATCTTTTTACAAGTTTAAAGGCTCATCTATCTTGCAACCATAAAGTCCTACTAGACATTAGCCTAATTTCCATAGAAATTCCAAAAAAGAACAACTGTGTGTGGGTTGGTCGACAACAGCACCTACACACACACACACACACACACTTATCCGCCCACACACACAGCTGAGTTTCTATTGCACAACACCACACGAGTGTGTGTGTGTGTGTTTGATAATATTTAGGGGTTGTTCCCGACCATTAGAGACCTGCGCAATAGATCAAACCCCTGCCACCGGGAGGAGGCTCGTCGTCGTCGTCGTCGGCTCCTCTTGGTCCTACCCCAAAAAAAAAAAACTAAAAACCAGCGAAACCAAAACAATAACAAAGTCCAGGAAGCACACACACAAAAAAAGAGGGCTTGCCTGCCCTCTGCCTGCACGTGGCTGAAAAACCCTTGGACACCTTTTACACCTTTCGGGGGCAGTCAAGTCCTTGTTTAGTTGTGCTGGAATTTTTAATCAAAATTGAAGCGCAACTATGCAACACAGACATGAACGCACTCCCTGACACATTCATGGCGGATATTTAATATATATTTTATAATAAATACACACACCTACGTCACATACATATAATATATTAATAATTGGGTTATTTATGGCCAAAAATACCAGGCTGGAATTTCGAGATTACCAAACATAGATTAAACCGCTCTGGGTCATCTGCAAAATATTGATGAAATGCTTTCCGAACTTATTTTATAGTACATTAAGGTATTCAGATAATAATTTAGATAATAGAGTTCAATAGTTTCCAAAAATAAATGAAGCATAGCAAAAAAATATATTTAATTGATAAGCTACACATAAATACATTTGTAATTAAAAGCCTCAATTGTCGCAAGAATATGTTTATGATATTTTAAGTGAATATCCATTAGATTTCTGATTACGAAGCTCAACTATGCAAGACGGACACGGACCCACTCCCTGACACATTTATGGCGGATATTTAATATATATTTTATAATAAATAAAAAAAAAGCTTCGTCACTTATATTAATAGTTTGGCTATTTATAGCAAATACCAGGCTGGAATTTTGAGATTACCAAACATAGATTAAACCACTCTGTGTCACTTGCAAAATATTGATGAAATGCTTTACAAACTCATTATATGGTACATTAAGGTATTCAGATAGTAATTTAGATAATAAAGCTAAATAGTTTCCGAAAATAAATGAAGCATGATATATGAAGCAAAAATATATTTAAATGATAAGCTACACATAAATAAATTTGTAACTGAAAACTAAGTTTGATGTTGTAATTAAAAGCCTCAATTGTCGCAAGAATATATGATTTTTGAATCTTAATTGGATATCCCTTAGGATCCTGATATATGTTACAAAAAAGATATTAATTAGTTTTATTAATAAATGTTTCTTATATATTTTGTATAATAAAGCTTGATTACTTGTATAGGTCGATAAAGAGATTTAAAATTGTTTTCCGTGTATGCATACCTTCGATCGGGTATTTTTCTGAACTTTATATTTATACATAAGACCAACTACCAACTAGTTTTGCATTTAGTATTAGGTTTCAAGCCATGTGGGCAGTATTCATCTTTAGCCTTTTCCTGTTGACCACCATGGTGGTGGATGGAAAATTCAAGAGTCTTCACTGTGACATTTACGATCATAATTACGGAGAATTTCCCCTTTGTAGAATCAAGGCCATCAATCGATACAGGAACTCGATCAGTGTGACCTTTATTCAAAAAGTTACCGCCGAACAGGTTTTTGTAAGTAATCCCTAAGATATAGTAAGTATAACAACATCCTAAGCATGATTTTTAAAAATTATTATCATAATAGTAGATAATATAATGCATTTATTGTATATTATTTAATTCTCAATAGGTTCGTTTGGAGGTATTTAAAAGAGCCAATGGCTGGCGTCCCTTTCTGTACAACATTTCGGCTAGCTTTTGCGAAGTGTTGGACAAAAACAACAACTTAATCATGGCCATTGGCTTGGCCTACCTGAGACCATATCTTGGAGACAATGTCGGTTGCCCTTTCAAGGTTAAACTTCATCATTATAAGTTATAGAAAAGTTTCTACAAAATTCTGATTCACAGGCCAATACTACGGTGAAGTGTGAGAATCTAGAGTTCGATTTGGAACATTTTCGAAAACGTTTTCCCATCGAGACGGGCGAATATGCACTAAAGCTAAGTTTTTACCATCGAAGAAGTCTTAAAATCTCCATTAACGGTTCGGCAGAGTACTCAAACTATAGAGAACATTAGAGAGCGGATATTTAAAAAGTAACAAATTATTGTGGAATTGTAATATTGTTGTAATACGGGTATATTATAACAATAGTGTGCACGTGCAAATTGTGGATTATACATACATCTTATTCCCTTCCTGTTGTAAACATGAATATAATATATAGTTTTGGTGTATTTTAAATGTTAAAAGTTGTTGTAGAATTGTAATAATCTTGTAATAGAACGGTTGTGTTTGTTTCTAAATGTTGGATTACACATCTTACTTATGTATCTTTCCTCCCTGTTATAGACACGAATAAATATACACTTTTGGTTATTAAGAACCAAGATATAGGAGAATAAGGAACTCAATAATGGTAAGTTTTCAATAGTCAACAATATTATACAACAATTAACAACCTACCTACATACCTTTCAAAAGTCAGGCACTGTGTCGAATTCCACAGACTGTCATTAAAAATAGGAATTCAAAAAATTATTTCGACCAAAATTAAGCAATTAAATGTATTTTGGTTAATTTTTGCCATATTTCCGTATTTCAATTCATCGAATATCAGATTAAAACATTTTCTTCTAGTTAATTGAGTGTAAAAATAGTATTCGCTTGAATGAAAACATCATGGAAAAGTAAAGATCCGATTTATGATTTGAAATGTGAAATTTGCATGGTAACAGTGTCTTGTTTTTGTTTTAATTGTTTAAATATTTTAAGTATTTAAATATTGAAATTGCCTTTAAATGGCAGCACTCTCCCTTGAACTTGTAGCATAAAATGTACTTAAATCAATATAATATGCAAGAAAAACAAGGGAAAGTTGAGTGGGAAAGTAAAGTTTCCTACTTTTATAATAAATATACACAGCTTTGTCACATACATATGTATATTAATAATTGGGTTATTTATGGCAAATGCCAGGATGGAATTTTTTTACCAGACATAGAATAAACTCATTTTATAGTACATTAAGTTATTAGGATACAAATTTAGATAACAGTTAAATAGTTTCCGAAAATAAATGAAGCATAGCAAAATATATATTAAAATGATAAGCTACACATAAATAAATTTGTAACTGAAAACTAAGTTTGATGTTGTAATAACAAACCTCAATTGTCCAAAGAATATATTTTCAAGTCTTAGGTTATCTATGATATTCCTGTGATGTAAGTTATTATATATTAATTATCTTTAATTAATACATTTGTGATATAGCTTATCACTTTTATAGGTAGAAAATGTGATATACAATTGTTTTCCGTGTATGCATAGCTTAGATCCGTAAACTCTGAACTTTATATTTATACATACGATCAACTACCAACTAGTTTTGCATTTAGTATTAGGTTTCAAGCCATGTGGGCAGTATTAATCTTCAGCCTCTTCCTGTTGACCACCATGGTGGTGGATGGAAAATTCAAGAGTCTTCACTGTAACGTTTACGATGAGAATTACGGAGAATTTCCCCTTTGTAGAATCAAGGCCATAAATCGCTACAGGAACTCGATCAGCGTGACCTTTAGGCATAAACAGGCCGCCGAAAAGGTTATTGTAAGTAATCCCTAAGATATATAGTATATAGAAATACTCTACAGTAGATAATATAATGTATTTATTATATATTCTTTAATTCTCAATAGGTTCGAATGGAGCTATTTAAAAGAGCCAATGGCTGGCGTCCCTTTCTTTACAACATTTCGGGTAACCTTTGCGATTTGTTGGACAAAAACAACAACATGATCATGGCCATTGGCTTGGCCTACCTGAAACCATATCTTGAACCCAATGTCGGTTGTCCTTTCAAGGTTTAGCTACATCATATATTAGTTAGTTCTATAAAAGTTTGTAACAAAAATTCTGATTTACAGGTCAATGATACGGTGAAGTGTGAGAATCTTGAGTTCGATTTGGATAATTTTCGAAATCGTTTTCCCATCGAGACGGGCGAATATGCACTGAGGCTAAGTTTTTACCACAAAAGAAGTCTTAAAATCTCCATTAACGGTTCGGCAGAGTACTCCAACTATAGAGAACATTAGAGAGCTGCTATTTAAAAAGTAAAAAACTATTGTAGAATTGTAATATTGTTGTAATATAACAATAGTGTACACGTTTAAATTGTGGATTATACATAAATTATACTTATATTCACTGCCTGTTGTAGACATGAATATACTTTTGGTGTACTTTAAATGTTCAAAGTTGTTGTAGAATTGTAATAATCTTGTAATAGAACGGTTGTGTTTGTGTTTAAATGTTGGATTACACATCTTACTTATAGTATCTTTCCCCCCTGTTATGGACACGAATAAATATACACTTTTGGTTATTACGAACCAAGATATAATTATTCTCTTATATCTCAATAACTCAATATTGGTAAGTTTTCAATAGTCAACAATATTATACAACAATTAACAACCTACCTACCTTTTAAAAGTCAGGCAGACTCCCATTAAAAATAGGAATTAAAGAAATTATTTCAACCAAAATGAAGCAATTAAATTTTGGTTAATTTTTGCCAGACTGGAATATCCGTTTTTCAGTTCATTGAATATCAAAATAAAAGTTTTTCTTCAAGTTAATTGAGTGTAAAAATAGTATTCGCTTGAATGAAAACACCATGGAAAAGTAAAGATCGATTTATGATTTGAAATTTGAAATTTGCATGGTAACAGTGCCTTGTGGCTCCCCACTTTCTTGGTCTTTAAATGTAAAGAACTTATTCAAATTCCGACCGAAACCATTGAAGTTTTAATTGTTTAAATATTTTAAGTATTTAAATATTGAAATTGCCTTTAAATGGCTGCACTCTCCAAGCAATTTAACACTTTGATTAGGCACAATTTAAGTGAATATGTCACCTAGTTTAATCCACCTTATATTTGCACTTTTATTGGCCGACCAATTCAGTTCTGTTTTTGCCATCCAGAAGCCATGTTAGCCGTGATTATCTTTGGCCTAGTCCTGCTGTCCTCAGTGCAAGTGGAGACCAAGTTCAAGAGTCTTCACTGCACCAACTATAATAAAACTCTGGGCGAAATTTTACTGTGCAAAATCAAGGCCATCAACCGATATAGAAACTCGATCAGTATTCAGTTCAGGCAAAAGACAACTGTCCATCAAGTGCAAGTCAGTGAAACATAGGGTTTATAGAGATATAAATAATATTGTAATTGTGAAAAGACGCAAAATTAATGCAAAAGATTGAAGGATATTCAGCATAAGCAGTTGAATCTGTCGAAAAATGTATAGTTATTATAAAAACTGATGATAAAAGCATATTTATTTTGCAATGTTTAAAGTCATATTAAATATTTTAACTTGATTTTTCACTATCCCAAGATTATCTCTAAAATTATGCTATGTTCGCAAAGCAAAGTCCTCTTCTATTTATGATCTACTTTATTGTTTTTTTAGGTTTTAAAAATTTCTTTATTTTAAATTTAAAGTGTTCTTTGTTCTAAATTGATTTTCAGGTGCGTCTTGAGTTTTTTAAACGAGCCAATGGCTGGCGTCCATTTCTCTACAATATTTCCTTTAATCTGTGCGATTTTCTATCAAAGAGAAACAACATGATCGTGGGTCTGGGCTATGAGTACATAAAACCCTATATACCAATCACGAACTACACGTGTCCTTTTAAGGTACATAAATATAGCGTTCCTTTTAATATTCCATATATTTATTTTCTTAGAAAGGACACTTGTTAAAGGTAACAGATCTGGAGTTTGATATTGAAAAATTTCGCATTCGTTTCCCCATTGAAACGGGCGAGTATGCCCTGCAGTTGAGTTTCATGGTAGCAAAAGTTGTGACCTTGACCCTGAATGGATCTGCGGAATACCACAATTATCGAGAGCACTAACTATGTGTGCATCTACAATTTTACAGTTTATAATGATAACAGAAATACCAAGAATTTAGTAGTTACTTGTAATCATTATAATAATTAAATTGATATGAATAAACGAATAAATGTGTGAGCATAAATAGGATGCTTATTTTAAAATTAAATTCACAACCTTCCGCATTCGTTTTCCTATTGATACGGGTTAATATGACTTAGGGCAGATATTTTACTATCTGAATGTTTTAAAGATTGTGATTAACAGGTCGTTGGAGTACAAGAACTACAGGGAAATGTGAGTTGATCATTTTGTTAACTCTAAACATTAAATAAAAGTGTAAGTGCAAGAGTTACTAACTAAAATAATATGAAAATTGTAAATTATGTAAATTAAATGGTATTTCAAGAAATGTTTATAATGTGAGCTGTAAATGTTTTTTTAATGCTCGAGTACGAATAATCCAAGCTACACAATAATTTCCCTTGAACTTGTAGCATAAAATCTACTTTAATCAATATAATATGCAAGAAAAACAAGGGAAAGTTGAGGGGGAAAATAAAGTTTCTTATTTGCTAAAGGAACTACTTAACCATTAGATAGTATCTAATGAGGAAAACCTTGATTAAAGTTCCTTTTAACTTGCTTTATAGTTATAATTAAAGTATTTAAAGCAGAAGTATTAAATAAGAATATAAATTGATATAGAATATACAAAGTTGATGTCACCAAAAAGAGTAATTAAGTTCGTCAAAAAAAAAGAGGAAAATTATTCCAGTAAATGGTAAATATTGTATGTGGAGTGTGTGATTAGAGTTCTAAAATGAAATGCGGCACGAATGGAACAATGCAAATCAGGGCAGTGCAAACAGGGCCAGAAATTGGGTAAAAGGCCAAAAGAATTTCCATACAAGCCAGCCAGGACTTTGACACAATAATCAAACGAAGTGTCCTTTGTGTGTGCGCGCCTGCAAAGGGAAAACAAGTGAAAAGCAAGTGGGGGATAGTGGGCGGGGCAGCGTCAAATTAGGCACAGTGTTATCTAATTAGCCACCTACAGGAGGAGATACCTTTCTCGCTTTCTCGCTGCCACTAGGGGTGTGTGCGTGTGTGTGTGTGTGAAGTGGTGCCAGGCGCCGGCCATCATATTTTGCAATTTAACTCACACGAAAAGATTTTCCTTTCCTTTGTTTTTTCGCCAATTTTTTTCACTTACTTCTCTGGCACTTGCCGTGGCTTTTTTTCACCCGAATTTTCTCTATTTTCTTCTTTTTTTTTGTTGGACGCGCTCAAGTTTCATAACAACGGAAATGCAAAAGTTTTGTGCAAAACAAAGCGCCCAACTTTTTTATTTCTCTTGGCAATTATGTGCTCAAGCAGAGAGACGGGGAAGAGAGATACGGAAACGGACTCAAATAATGATAATGAAGCACACACAGGCCTCTCTCTTGGCCGAACAAAAAAAAAAAGGATTTTCGAAGAAAAATGCCCAAAAAGTTGTAACGCTTTTTTCCACAATTTTTATTTCCATTTCTGGTTCGTTTTTTTATTTTTGCTGTTGACGGCTCTTGCATGCAAAAGTATCTCATAGATACTAGATACACATATGGTGTGTGGGGGTAATTTGTTTAATTTGCTTGCCTTTAGGTTGCAAGCAAGCACTGATAGAAGACCTCGCCGAAAGGCAAATTTCGTGGCTTTATTTCACTCTTCTTTTTTATTTTGATTTATTTGCTTTCCTTTCGTTTATTTTGCATTTTTTTTTGCTAAAGGTTGGCCGCCTTTTAGCTAATGGCCATGGCGAATATGATTGGGATAACAGAGAACGGGTGCCAAAAAAACTAAAGTCAAACTAAATTAAAAATATTTTAAATTCAAAGTTAGCTTGGCGAAAGTTTTATCAATAAAATGCAAGCGGGCAAAGTCGTCTGTTCCGATGTTTTATTTGCTTGCTTTGCTTTGGCATTTGTTTAACTGCAAATCAGATAGAGATCTTCTCCAAATGTCTGCATTCAGCACACACACACACACTCGTACTAGGTGTGTGTATTTGGGAGTGTGCCGGCAATTGAAACATCAGCAATACTTGAGCTTTGCAATATGCGCTCAACAGCTCGACACCCCCACAGAACGACGAGATGTTCGCCCGGGCTGGGCCATAACTCGAATCGAATCTGGCTTAAAAATCACTTAGGACTCTTCTCGCCTCGTTTTGGCCTTGTCAGCAGAATCGAAGGCGCCAAGACGACACTCATGTATCGAGTGCAATAATCAACACTACTCCTAGTCCCGCACTCGTTCATTTGCTTTTTTTTCTGTGGACCTAAGCACATTGTCCCAGGGTCCCGGGGCGTTGCTCGCCAAGAGTTGTCCACTTGGCCAATCTGCACTTGAATCTCGAATGGAATGTTTGCCTGGACATTTATTACCAGCTGCCAAAATGCGTGGGCAGGGCCACCAGATAGTGTCTCAAATTATTTCTAATCGGTGGGGAATAAGTTCTATAAAAATCTAGAATTTTAAGTTCTCAAGGGGAATCAACTAAGAGATTAATAAGAGAAGCTATGCTTTGAGAGTTTATTGCGAAATATACATGGAAAATATACGGAAGAGCTGCAGATATCACTAGTATTTTTAAAAAAACCTTAAAAAGGTGTCCAAAATTATGCTAAACAATTTTACATTGTTAACTAATAAAATTGGGTACCTTAAAAGTTGAATTTCATACTTTTAGACACATTTTTTGAAAGGTTTAAGAACCCTTGTTATATCTGAGGTATCCTAGATTATGTAGCATTAGAAAAACAAAACATACACTTGTCTAGGAGTAATTCCTTTTATTTAGCTTTCCTTGCATATGCTTTCTGAATGCTCCTATCATTAAATTCAGTGCCCAACCATGGTTTTTTTTTAAATAGGTAATGAATAAAAGTGTATTCGCATCTCTTCAATTTTAAAACCACATTGTTTGTACAATTCAATCCTAATTTTGTCAAAATTATGTGTCAAATATTTAAATTAATAGGATTCTCGAGATATGGCAGCAACCTTTGTTGGTATTAACAATATGCGGGCTTCATTCAGAAAGTATTAAACAATATAAACCTTAAATTGATAAAAATGCCCCCAAACCCGACTTAAATTAAATAGAATTTAATTGATTAAAATTCGCTAAACCTTTCGATTTGTCGACCTGTTAAAGTAAGTTAATGTTACAAATATTCTCAGATTGCCAAAGCCAGCAAATTCGGTATAAATAACAATTCCCTAGATGCCAAAGTTTAGTTGTAACTCTCAATTGACTCAAATTGGTATCGTTGAGAGTCCTGAGCACTTTACGCCCAAACGAATTGATTTGTTTTCCGTTTTTCTTCTTGGAAATCATTGAGCCATTTGCCACTTGCCGAAGCTCGTGAAAACTTGCCAATAACTTCTCCGAGTAACTTGTTACTCAGCACACACAGCGCTAATGAAGACGGTACACACGCACACCCCTCTCATGCTAGACACCAGGGAGCCCTCTCAGACATTTTCGGTGTGAAAATCAATGGGCAATAGCATTCACAGCTGAGTGCAGCCGCCATGCCCTGGGGGGCGGTCCAAGACGCTTCTCGATTTAATTGAATAATTGCTAGGCAAGCCACGTACTCCGAATTCTTGGTAAATCAGCGAAATTCCGAAATTCCAACAAAACTAAACACAAAAGTAGAAAGCCAACCCAAAATCAGCCTCAAAATAGGCAACACAAAACAGCGGCGATACAAAGCCAGGCCGAGGCGAATCTCCAGCCACGGAGACTGCGTCAGGCTTTGTTTTCCGGTCCCGATGCAAATGCACCTGCAACAGCAGGGCACACCTGCTGGAAACCCCTATCAATTTATGCGCCACATTTGAAATTCGTTGCTATGAAATCCTCGAGACTTACCGTTCCCAAGTGGCACATTCGTTTGCGTTGTTGTCGATTGTTGGTGCTGCTGTTGCTGCTGCTGCTGCTCGGACGTCACCGCGTTGGACAATTTATTTGATGTTGTCGTGGCTGTCGTTGCCGTTGTGGCCTCCAGCTTGCTGCTGCCTCCATTAATGGCCAGTGTGGTGGCGCTTTTGCCTAACCTCAGTATGGTTGTGGCCGTCGTTGATGATGGCGCGTTGGCCGTACCCGATCCTGTGGTGGCCGCCGCTGCCTTGAGCTTGTGCAGCGCTCCCGCCACACCCTTGGCCGCCTTCGTGGTGCGTGTCACGCTTAAAATACTCGAAGTGGTGAGGGAGCTGCCCGCTGGCGGTGAAGTGGCCATGGAAGTGTTGGCCGTTGCCGAGCTGGCTGTGGAGTTCCGTATGACCAGGATGGACTGCGATTTCTCCAGACGCTTCAGTGTCTGCAGGACAAAGGGTGACTTGCTGTCACAATTGCTCTCGGAACTGAGACTTCGCGAGGCCTGTAAATGTTATTATTTTGTTATTAAATCGTAAGTAAAATATCAGCTAGCTTGGCTTACATGTTTCAGCATAAAGGGCCGCTCTACTAGCTTGGTTTGTGTGGCATTGGCCTGCTTGGAACGCTCCTGTGCCTTTAGCACGCTCTCCAGCTGACTGGCATTGATGGGAGTCTGCAGCAGAATGGTATTAGTGCTGGCCTCCTTGTTATTGCCGCTGGCCACAATGGAAATGGTGGAGTTACTACTGCTGCTACTGTTGCTGCTGCTGCTGCTACTGCCTCCACTCGATCCTTGCAGTATGGTCTTTCTAGCTACAGTTGTTGTCGTCGGCAGTTGATTGAGCGTGATGGCCGTGGACGAGTGGTTCTTCTCCTGCTGCTGCTGCTGCTGCTCGTTGAGCAAGCTAAGTATATCCTGCTTGTTCTGGATAATGATCTGGCCATTCTCGTTGCGAGTGCCGCGCAGCAGGATAATGTTGCTGCCGCCACCGACACCGTTCGCAGTCTGATGTTGCAGCTGCTGCTGTTGTTGCTGCTGCTGGTGTTGCTGCTGCTGGTGTTGCTGCTTCTGCTTCTGCTGTTGCTGTTGCATGGCCCCGATCTTGAGCTTGGCCGCTCGCAGAGTCGTCGTTGTACTGGATTTAGCTGATGCCTTTTTCGATTCAGCTTCATTGCTGCTTAACTTGCCGCTGCTTTGTGATCTGTTTAGGACATTTCTGGAATTAACTTGGCCTGAAATTAGGAAAGAAGGAAATATATATTACTAGAAGGTTCAGCAGTAATCTTTAAAGCGTAGGAAATAATTAAATAGTTTATAAAGGCTATGTGGGTTAATAAATGGGACATATCTAACTATTTCGGTAAAAGAAAGACTTATTTTTAACATAAACTAATCAAAATATGTACGATTATATAGATTATATATGAGTTTAGTGATATTTATCCTTGCAAAAGCCACCTCTGGGTCAGTAAACTTTCAAATCTAAACTATATAATACTTTATTAGCATTTTTAATTGAAATATAGAAGAGTTTACCCCCAAAAATAAGCACAAATCAAATATATATAAAATCTTCTTGAAGAACCCCTGATCATAAATCATTCCAGTGACTTTTGCAACGTTTTGTTCTCGATTCCGAGACCACAGTCTTGAATTGGGCAATTTACAGTGGCCTCAAAACCGCTGACAGGCCCCATTGTATGCAGATTCAATGGAAACTTCATAAGCGCCACAAGATTTATGACTACATCTCGATCGGGGCGAACGAAAGGCTTTGCCCCTTTGCCCATTTTGCATTAGAAGCGCCGCCCATGACAGACCAGGAGGCGCGGCTCTATTGTTGCACTTTCCCAGGGTAAGCAAACATACAAAAAAAAGAAAAACCGACCGACGAGCATTACGTATACGCCGCGTACGGCAAGAGCGGTCAGTGGCTCGTGGACACTGTATATTTTGTTGGCCCACAAAACGGGGATACTACTACGCTCTCTGTGGCGGACTGAGAGGGGGACTAAACGCTAAATCAAGCGAAAGACGACATGTTTATGGCAGGGACGAAGGACTACTTAGGCGAGCAACCAACCCCAGCACAGAACGCAATAAAAGTGCAACAAACAAACAGTGAGTTTAGCAGCCAAGAAAGGGGGAGAAAGTAATGGGTGCGATGGCTTAAAGTTAAGGGAAGAGAGGATGGGTCCCTGGCCTGTGTCTCTGCCCTGCATGCGTTGCCAAATATAGACTCTCAAGGCTGAAGGCGACACGGAACGTAAAGTGCGCGCCGGAAACATTTCAAAATGTAGCCTAAACACTTGTCCGGCTCCCCTGCATTCCTTCATGCCTCCCCTTTCTTTCACCATCCTCCCTGAATTTTCTGTGTGTACGAGTGTGTTTGTTTTTGGAAAAACGTGCGGGTCATAATTAGCCGTTGACGCCGCCTTCAACTGGCTGTTTTTTCGGGGAAAAGACGGTAGGTAGAGTCGCCAGGGAGAGCGCCACATGCGACCATCTGACCCCAAGTGGACAAGTGTCTGTGCCCCCTCCCAAATGAGTCTGTGTGTGTGCGAAAAGGTCGCCTGCCGCCAGGCAAAAATAAACCGCCTGAATCGCGGACTAGGATCGGGCCAAAGAATAGGTGGGGAGATATGTACGTATCCCTTGGCTGGCCATCCATTTGAGCGCACATACTTCATTGTAATGTATGGAGCGGAGCAGCCACAACAACAACCAAGGGATCCCGGGGATCAGGCAGCCAAAGAGACGGGAGCCCGGCGCTGTCCGCGTAACACATAAAACACTCTTGGCCTGGCCAAGCGGCTGAAGCTTCGCATATTTTTGCGTTTGTCGCGGCTTTTGATGTGCAACGGCCCAGGCACAGTGGGTCGCGTTATATTAATTTAAGGCATATTATTTAGATAAATATTTATTATTTAAATATTCATTATACAATAATAAAAACGGGAATATGGAATATAATTTATTTACAAATTCAAAGAGAGGGAAGTCCCAGTGTTTTCTGTTTTGAAACATTTAAGTATGTTTAGTTTCTAGGCATGTTTTTCATTAATTTCCTGCATATTTTAATATAACGGTTGAAACAAATATTAAACGCTTGAAATTTAATTACATTTCCATATTTTTTATAGCTTTATTTTTATTGTATCTACTTTGCCCCACTGTACCCTACCACGTGCTTGAAAAGGTTGATGGAAGAGCGGCAATAAAGGGAAGGGAATACAAAAGTTTCTGTGTAGAGCCGGACAAATTGCAAGTCTATTGAATTTTTATTAGAAGCATAAATCAAAAGAGCGTTAGATATGCCAGTCGTGGAAGGAAGGAGTTCGATAAATATGTCAATAGATTCAGCACATAAATTGTCGCTGAAAAGGGTTAAGAAAGAGGTTCAAGTAAACACATCATCACTATCACATATTTTTCATCATAATCAAGTATTTTTCTTCTTTTGTTTTGTAGTACATATCAAAGCTGAGTAAATAAGTTTTGATATGGTTTATCAATAGTGTTGATAGTGATTCAGAGTCTAGACTGAGTTAGTTTTGTTTTTGGTTATACATATGTACATATGTATGTTGTTTTCTGTGTTTATCAGTTCATTAAACGTTAATTAGTTAGGTAAAATCTATAATATTCTTTCAGTTTTGGTTTATATATAAATTTCCTAATCCTATTTTCCATTATTTTAAGTTTTTTTTATTTTTGAAATCAAATTGAAACTGTTTCTAGCAACAGAGTTGCCAGACCTTGTCAAACTCCTGCAATCAGCTGATTGTATCTATAGGAATTTCCCATAGGGTTTCCTCCAATCAAATAAATCTCCTTATTAGACTCAAAACTAATTCAAAATCCCATTAAATTAGGTAATTTTCAAAAGTCTTAATACTGGACCTCAGCCACCAATGGGTTAATGGCCCAGAGAAACCCCCAAAACATCGCGCAAAACAAAACGAAACGCGCAAAGCGAAACACAACAAAACAACAAAAACTAATTGGAAAACCAATATGCGAGGAAATCGAGTAACGGAATTCGTAATCGAAGACACCTTATGCTTATCGGGCTTAGAATCTAAGGAGATACCACAGATATCGAAAGAGCTATGTATATAAGGTGGATGGGGGGGAGGAGAACTTACTTTGGAGTTTCAGTGTGGAAGAGGCAGTAGAAGAAGAAGACAAAGATGAAGCGCTGGAGCAAATATCGGGAACATTTTCCATGTGCGCTGCTCTGCCGTTGCAACAATTTTTAGAAATGCACTACTACTTTTTAGCGGGTTAAATCGGGTTGGCACATTTTCAATTTGGATGCATTTCCATTTTTGCACACCAGCTCACACCCACACACGCGCTGCTGCTCACACGCACGCACACAGCGACGACGACGAAACCCACACACAGAAATCGCAGAGCTCTCGGATATCGAAAAAAGGTAAACAAAACTTTTTCATCACCTCCGTGTGCGCTGGGTGGACGTTGCTCGTGCGGAATTCGATGCGTCCCTGCTGGCCGATGGTTTAAATGCAATAAAAAATCAATAATATCACCGTTTCACACACGAAATTATTAAAAAAAAACCATAGCGAAAATATTTTGTGTTACTTCAAAACTGTGACTGGCCAGAGTGCATGTCAAACTTTGTAGCGGCACTGTCCAACACTGGGGCCTTGCAGCGTTTAGCAATACAGATGTGAATTGATAAGTTGGTCATCGCCAGCTGTGCTGTGGCGTTGCCACCTGGTGCTGGTTTGCTTTGGCGGGAACTAATTTTAAATATAATTGATTTATATTAAATTGCTTAAAATTGGATACTGTTTAAGGAACAAAATAACATTTTGGTTGAGTTCAAGTTTATTTATTTAAAAGCCAATTACATATTTTATTTAATATATATATAGAAATATAGAAATATCATTGTTCTGTAGTTAAATAGATTTTAAATAGTTAATATGCGATTTTAAAGTGTTTAAACAAGTTTGGTTTTTGTTATTTGTCATATTTTGAACAATTAAATTTTAGGTAGACTCATTTAAATACTTATTCATTCAAACTGAAGATTAAAAGTAGATTTCCCAGAACGTTTGTCATGGGATTTTTAAAACATTAAACCGCTTAATCTGTAGTTATTCCTATACACAAACAAAAAAAACATATGTACATTATGTTCCTTTAATTTAAAGATAATTATAAGAGGATTAAAGAACCCTTTAACAGCTTTTTGTGGAAAAATGATAACCCTTGCCGGCACAAATTTGCCTGCTGCAAGCTCGCTTTCGCCCAACTTTCCTTGAATTTTGCACCCCCTTTCAGCCCACATTTCCCCTTAGCCCCCCCGCGCCGGCGGAAGTCTCTGGCTCTATCAACGGGCGGCGACCAACCGAACACAGAATAATTGCTGTGTGCCAGTGCCAGTCGGTGCCAGTGTGTAATCGACGACAACATCAGCTACAACAATTGCACCAACAGCAACACATAGATAGCTCCGGCACTGCTGCTGGGTTGTTATTTTATTGTCGCTTTTGTTGCACATTGAAAATAATACACAAAATAATTGAATTACTCGAAATGTGTGACAGAGAGACAGAGAGAGAGAGAGAGAGAGAGAGTGGGACCTGCGCTCGTGTTCGCCGCTTTTATTGGGGGGCGTTCAGGGCTCCGCTGATAAGCTCTGATCATCAAGCTAAACGAGATAAGCGCTGCTCATTTGCATTCCACAGTCGAAATTCCATGCAGTGAACCCAACACTTGGATAAACTTCCCTAAATTCCACATTGATCAACATTTTGCGTACTAACTTGGTATTTTTATAACATTTTCCAATGATTTTTATTTAATTTACTTATATTCCTTAATGAAGAGCCATTTTCTGGATAAATACATATATGTAGATATTCACTTCCACATACTGTTCTTAAATTGCTTAAATCTTAAATCTTATCTTCTCCATACTGTTATTATAGTTATTAAAATTGAGGGCTCGATCCAATTCTAAATTAAACTTAATCAGGGATGCCACAGAAATTCCTATAAAGTTGATATCTATTGAAAATATGTTTAAAAGTATCTAATGCTATTTATTTAAAAATTTATTGTTTTCCACGCAATATCTGGCATTACATATAATGATTATGAAGAGCCATTATAATGATAATACAAAATCCCATTAAAATGTAATATATTCGAGCTATTCAACTGTAGGTTTACCTTCTTCTATTTTCGTTTTGAGCTATATCTAAAACTTGAAAATATTAAAAACACTTTTTTCAAGTTCCACGGTGCCATTTAATAGGATGCATTGTAGAGATTCCTAAAGTTTCAAGTTCCTATATTCCATTTCTAGTACTACGATCATATCTATTGTGTTTTTTTTTTCGGCTTTCTTGAATTTTCGTCAAGTGTGCTTTTTGTGGCAAACCAAATGTGATAAGGATTGTGTGTATATGGTGGAATCGGAAACGTGACTCTCGGCCGGGGGGTATCGGCACGTAAATTATGCTGATGACACCGGCTCCGCACCCAGGCCAGGCTCAAGCTCGGAAAGCTCGCGGAGCAACGATTGCGCTTGAAAAAAATGAAGAAATACCAGCACGTTCCTACGAGCTGCAGAGCAGAGAGGAGCAGCACCGTCCCCGGCTGCCATTTGATCGGTGCACACACAAATATTTACAATATACCATTTAATGACATTTCGCCTTATAATAAAACAGTGTGTAAAAATGAGTTTTCTGGTTTCATGCATTTTATTTGGTTAATTGGGCCTTTGAACTCTATGGCGACGCTGATGAAAACGACGCCAAGATAAAGTCATGCACGAAACTTGATTTAAAACAAAGGGGGCCTCGACGTTCCTCCTCCTCCATCTCAATACATCCCCGCATCCCCTCCATACCAAATATCCGCTGTCAACGCCCCCTTGGCGGCGATAACAATTATAAAAACACTCCAATCAAATTGCAATTGCGAATTTTTTAAAGGCATTATAGCTGACAAAGAAGGGGGCGTTCTGACGCCCACATATGTACAATAAAGGCAGGGTGGAAGAATGTTATTACTTTTTAGGATGGCAAGGATTGCTCATCGCTTATCAGTTCGATATGACCCAGACATTTTCCACTGTGTAAATGTAGTGCACCGGTCACCCTTTGGCTGAACAGGAAAAATCTCTGAATGAATAGCCATTCCAGGCTTTTCCTTTCGGCCGGCGGATAGGCAACTGGTAATAAAATTGCGGCGGGAGAGAAAATGCCAATAATCGCTGTGGCAGCAACAACTGCGAAATGCAATATCAGCCGTCAGCAGCGCAGCGAGCGGCCTCTAACTGTAAATGGCCAATATTGAGCGGGAGAGCAAGAGGCCAAAACAGGAGCTCAAGAGCCTGAGAGGAAGCGAGAGATCAGAGTGCCAGAGAGCGGGTGTGGGAATCCAGTGGCAGGTATGTATAGATGTAGATGTAGATGTCTACGATACGACAAGGAGAGTACTGTGGGCCAGAAAGTATATGGAGCACCAGGAAATTAGATGCCAGAAAAATTAAGCGTCAATTTACATTAAAACCGTAAATAATATAAACTTGAAATTAATGTTTTACAGTTAAACGTTTACTTATTAATAAAATGTGTTAGCTCCAGGGTATTCCACAGTATAAAATTTTAGAAAAGGAAACAAACTTAATTCCTATATATGTATGTATTTAATAAAATGTTTAATTTTCCACACATAAAAATACTTCGCTAAATATTTTTCCCTGTGCATTGGCATTGGCTAACAGCAGTTGCCTAAAACCAAATATATTTAGATATGTACATGTGTATGTATAAATGTAGTTGCAAGTGCCAGAAACTATTTGAGGTATTTACGCTTTCACGCCAATTTAATTTGCTAAGTTACGTTTCCGCTCCACGGTGCCTGCATCCAAACTGAAACTCCAATTGCAGTTGTCACACACACAAATGTACTCACAAACACACATACTCCTTTATGTCAAGCCGGTTTTTTGGAAGGGGGAGGGGCCACGGCCCAGGCAGCGCTCAAAATGTGGCAAAGTGGAAAAGGAAAATGTGTACTGGAAAAATGCAAGGCATGCAACAAAACAATAGGCAAGCCACAACTACAGCAACGACAACAACAAAGCTAGACGACACGACGATCATCGAAATCCTGGTACATTATTATACGGTCAACTTGGGGAACCAGTTTTTATTGCAATTTGATTTCAAGCAGCCAAACAACACCAGAAATTACGTATCACAAAAATAAAATATATTTTTCTCGTTACTGCTGCTGCTTCTTCTTCTTCATCTTCTGCGGCTAACAACAAAAACAACAGCAGTGGCTTTGTTTTTACGTCAGGCTGGGATTACACACTCACACAGAGATCTAAACCAAACCACCAGTTTGCATGGGTGTGTGTGTGTCCGAGAGAGCACTTGCCCACCTGTTGTTGGTCATTTTTAATTTGCGAAAAGCATTTCGGTGGAATCTTAAGACAACGCCGTATGTTCTGGCAATTGTGGAAAAATCACATTTCAGGCAAAATGTAAAACAATTGAAAAGCAACAGGTAAACAAGCAGAAATACCCCACACGCACACACACCTAAAAGCTGAGGCGGACATATGTTTGTATGGGGAGTGAGTGAGTCCGCAGCTCCAACCACAAAAGAGAAAACTACGGACGATCCCCTACGCTGGAAAAAGTGTGTCTTACTGTTTCAAGTGCAAATGCACTCAGTTGATATAAAAATTTAAAACAAGGGAAATAATTATATTGAAACTGCTTTTGAATAAGTTTATACTTGGGGAATTTACAATAGCAGATAGCTTATCAAATTTACAGTACGGCACCGCCTATTAAAATAAATACAAAACGAAAACAGAAAATAAAAACATGGCAAGTGCAACCCAAAACGTAGGCAAATACAAAACGGAAAAAAACTTACCCTGCTTTGGATACCCGGACACTGCGGTATGCCTTGCAGACACAACAGCTAAAAACACCCACAACTTCCCTCTTATCACCGAATGCAACTATAACTAATCAGATATAAACAAATACATTAAACAGAACTTACAAATACTAAACAACACAAAACTTACAAAGACCTCAATTAAGCTCCCACGAAGAAGCTACTCCGGAGGTAATCAAAAATACATCACGCTCAGACTTCAAAAAATGTAGTAGCATCAGACACACACATCGGACACACCAATTTAAACCCACAACTATATTCTTAATAAAACCCCACCAGTATAGTATTAGAAACTAAGCCCCCTTATGACATGCCCATTTCTGTTACTGTTAATAAAATAATAATAATAATAATAAAAATAATAAGAACAATAATAATAATAATACTAATAATAATAAAAATAATAAGAATAATAATAATACATAATAATAATAGGGCAAAGTGTGATTTTGTTAGACATAAGAATGACAGCTAAGCATTTATTCAGTGTAGAGAGTCATCTGGATCCTGCTGGCCGAACACCTGTACCATAACTAGTTTTACATCTGTAGCCGACCAGGGCTGGTCGCCGCCACAGCACCACCTGTCCCCCACCCATCCGACTGCATTCGAGAGAGCCGGAGAGCGGGTCGCTCACCTGCAGCCCTGGCGCTGCAGAGCTCCCGAGAAGAGCGAAGCCGTGTTTTGGTTTCAGTCTCTGGACTGCTGGGCGCGTGATCGGTAAATCGAAGTAGCGGACGGTGAAGGTGCAGAGGATATTCCCCACGACTGTTGTTGGTGTTGTTGTTGCTGCTGCTGGGCTAGCGTAATTTCGCAAAAGAGAGACAAGAGCGGGAGAGAGCGCGCGCAAATAATAAACGGTTGTTTTTGTAACCCGGAGAGGAGACTCGCCCGCACCACCGTCCGATCCACCATCCTTGACGTTCGCTCCTTGTCCTCGCCGTTGTTGCCTCGCGTGTAACTAAAAAATAAGAAATAATATAAAACTGTGCCGTCGTCGTCGTCTCAGCAATTGCACTAATTTCTTCAATCAGCGGACAAGGCGAGCATAACGCTAAAGCAGAGTGAAACTAGCGAAAATTGTTTAACAGCCAGCAAAGTAAGTGAGCGATTAACAAAAGCCCAAGCCGCGCTTAAAATCAGCAAAGCGATTTGCGTTTGCATTTTAAACGTTTGTTTGTCTTACACGTCATTTTCTGCAGAGTCATTAACGAAAGGCAGGTCAAGAGAGAGAGAGACGGTGAGGAAGAGGGAGCGCTGAGTGGGTGGAATGGGAAATGAGATGAGGAAAATGAGACGAGAGACAGTCATCGAGATAGCGAGAGCGGAAGAGCGGGAGATCAAGACAAAGTCTTTGTTTAGCTGGAAATTTGTTTAATGGCACTTGAAAAAATTAAAATTACAAATCACCATTGCTCTGCTCTCTCCGTTTACCTCTCCGCCGCCTTCTCTATGCCTCTTCTAATATCCGTCAGTCAATCTTTACAATTGTTTATCTCTCTCGCGCGCTCTCCCACATGCGTGCGTGTGTGTGTGTGAGTGCAAGTGAATTAAACGAAACGAAACGACTTGAAAAAGTTGGAGCTGGGCTTTTTTGTTGTGTTATTCCGTTTCTGTCTCCCGTCGCGTTCGTTTGTGTTTGGCGCCGTGGCGCTCCAGAAATAGCGGTGAATTGTGACAGCTACTCCTCCAACTCCTCCTCGTCCTCATCCGTCGACGTCGTCGTCTCCTTCCACTTGTAACGGTATGCGTGCGTGCAGAAAAAAAAAAACAGCAGAAAAAACTGCGAAAGCAAAAGGAAAAGTGGTCAAAAAGCAATTACAATAACCACTGAAATTAACGTTTTATGTGTGCCAGTGTGCCCCCTAATGAAATCCCGTTGTTTACTTGTGTGTTTATACGAAATTGCAACACAAACACACCAATACCATGCCTATACACTAGTACACTCAGAAAAACAGTCACGCACAAAGGCAAGCCAACTAAACACGCAAGGTCCGCGTGTCCGTGTCCCAGCTTCTCAGCTTCGCGGCGGCCGCTTCTGCTAATTATGAAAGTTGAACAAAATACTTGTATCAAAAAACGCCGACGGACGCTTCATTTGTTTGTTTCTGTTAGCCTTGTGCAATGCTGCTGCTGCTGCTACTACTGCTGGCCAAACACCTGTTGAATGCCAAAGAAAGTGTCTCGGCCAGCAAGAAAAGCAAACTAAGAAAATGCCCATAAACACATGGCAACAGCAGCAGCATAAAACAAAGCGTGGAAAACCACAGAGTCGGCGAAAGAGAGTGAAGTGAATAAAGGTAGTTGGTGGAGGACGACAGAAAATGGCTCACAATAATTTCACAGTCGGTGCGCAGGCCCAATTGAATTTAAATTTTCAGTACAAAGAGCCTTCTCCCCCTCCCTTTATCTACGAGCATGCTCGGGCATACACTTCTCCTACAATATTTACATATTCGATGTACTTTACGACTTTGTCTAATCTCAGTCGCTGGCAATCAGTGGTAATCAGTGCTGAAAGACTCGCTTTTTTATAGCCGACTTCTGTATGAGTTTGCACAGCTAATGAGAAATGAGAAAAGATCATAAATTTCACTAATTAGGATAGTAAGCTTTAAGAAAGCGAAGCAATTACGAAATTAACTCCTGTATATTTTATTTGATTTCACTGTTAGAATAAGATTCTAGACATCTTAAAGTCGATATACACCTAGAAAAACAAACTTACACAAGGGATTCCAAAGGTTTTTTGTTACTTGGCTCCAACCTTGAAATTCGGTGCCCAACCATGTTTCACAGACCTGAAATCTTCAAAGTAAACAAACGGATACAATAATAATTTATTTCCTACTTCTCTTATCTCCTCTTAATGGAAATTATGAAGATATTAAAGACAAAACAAACAGAAAACGTTATTTAAAAAGGGAATTTAACTGGATTAGATTTTATATGAGGTTTTCATTTAAATGAAGTTTAACCAATTTAATCTCCGCCTATGGAACGCCCTCCAAAAACGAATTGTAAAATGTAACGGCAAACCCCACCCCCCACACCATTAGAATTCGCGCAATTTCTCTAAAGTGACATCCATGGAGAAACAGAGAAATAGTGTCAAGTTGCTCTCGACAGCTAATATCAATTTAGACGACGATGTGCGGGCCAGATCTGGCACGCAGTCTGCATTCCAAGTGCCGCTACTGATGGCGGGGCAGTGTGGGGGCGGTATCCACAAGTCCGAGAATCACTTCCGCGACATCGCCTTATCTCGGGGCGGATGGGATGGGGATATATGCGTAGATTCACAGACGGGACTCGAACGGCGTACATAAGCATATGCATATCTGCGGTTTAGTTGTCGACATTATCTTTTGTTCGCCGTTTGAATAATGTGTGTGTAGAGTTGTTTGGGTAATTGCGCACAATTGGCAGAGGGACAGGGTGTCTCGGGTGCCTCGGGTGGTGGGTTTTCTAGCAACGCTTATTTATTTTTATTTAAGCTCCGAAAGCTGGCGTTGTGCTATTTTCGAATTTTGTATTTTATAACCCGGGCTGTCGTCATCGGCGACGCTGCCCGTTTTTGGCCAATTTAGCTTTCGCTTTTGTGCGATTGCCTAACGTAAAACCCCCCCATGCCTCATTCCCCAGCGCTTCCCCCCTTCCCCCTCTCGTTTTGGCCAACTCCTAAATAAATCAAACTTAAAAAAAATCACACTCACACATGCGAATAATGAAAAAAAAGTCGAAAAAGAGAGCCACCAAAAAACAGTAGAGATTCATTAATTTTTTGCAAGATTTTTCTTAATTATGAGACGGCACGAAATGTGAGAATTGCACGAGACACTGAGAGAGAGAGAGGAGAACCCACAAAAGATCCGTTCGTCACATCATCATCTCAGCCCAAGGTGTGACTTTGATCCGATGTGAGCTTAGCTTACCTTACCTTAGCGACTTTGTTCTAATTTTGGTTTATGTTGTGTTTTTTTTTTTTGTCGTCGTCTGTGTTTCGTTTTTATTACTGAAAAACCGGTGTCCCATTGTCTTTGGTGACTTGTGAGACAATGACGTGTGTTTGAGTGCAATTTTTACACCAAAATGTATGTGTTTCGCCACTCATAGAAGGGACTTACAAAAGCCTGTAGTTGAGGTGTTAGCAAGGCATAAAAATTATAAATATATTGGTAATATTTATGACTAAAGATTTACTCGGAGTGTGTGACTCATAAGCTTTTGTTTATGTGGTTCTAAGTCAGTTAGCGGTTAAGTGACCTCATTTCTGATATCAAATTTAAAATGTGCATAAAATCTACTTATACATTTTAAATTATTTCTATAGAAACTCTTTGCTATAGGCCGATAAACAAATTGCTACTGATACACCAAACGTTCAGGGTTTTATATTTCATTTTAATTCGTCTTTGTACTATCATGAACGATCTTCAGGCAAAAATCGTGAGTCTATTATCTCAAGGTTAATCAATCAGTGACTGACATTTCTTGGTATTTTAAATATAAATTATACACAAATGAAATGTACTTTTATATGTGTATAATAACAAATTGAAATAATGAGAAATGTTGTTTATTTGCGCTGATTGTTTTTATAGAAATGTCTAGGTCCAAGTGCACCCATGTGTCGACACAGCTGATGTAGAGGCAACCAGAGACAGGTTTTAGGTCTGCCCGGTGACGCAGATGCTGCCAGTGGGGATTGGCTTTCATGGATCCGAATCTCCCCTACCCTAACCCCACCCTACACATTCAATTCTATTCCATTGCCGTAGATTCTTTGCTGTCCCTCTCTCGCTCTGAACACGATTTGCAATTAGCCAAAAGAATACATTCAGATTCAGTTGTATAACGATAATTAGCAGTACAGCGACAGCTGGAATTCGTATGCACATTGTATTTATACTCGAGGGATTTAAGAGGAAAAACCCGACGACAGGCAAAGTTCAATTCGCATCTCATTTATCAATTCTCTCTCTCTGTCTCCCCGGGACCTATTACAGCTCACCCGCAACAGCTCGAAAACGGCGCCGACAACGACGATGCCTTATCAGCCAGCCAACAGCGGCGGGACGACCGGCGGCAGCAAGGCGGCCGCCAAAATGGCCCAGCTGAAGTTCTGGAATAAGCAGAACAACAGCAAGCAGCAGCAGCAGGACAAGGATAAGGACAAGGATGCTGCCGATTCAGGGAATAACAGTAGCAACACCACCACCGGCAACAGCAGCAACGGTGATGCCAAGGGCGAGGCAAAGAATGGCAAGCGCAACTGGCTGCACACGCCGGAGCAGCTCATCAATGGACACGCGGTGTATCTAGTCAAGGTGAGCTACGATGGGGGGCAGTGGCCGGAGACGACCTCGATGGTAGCCACATGGAGAGATTTTTAGTTTTAAAATAATAGCAATATAAAGATAGATGGGAAAACTACCCTACTGATCGTATAAAGTCTATATTCTAGAGAATTCTAGACCAGATCTTTGTTCTCTTGTATAGTTTAAAGCCTCTTTGAGCATTACTTTATACCAAATTGATATATTAACTGTTATGCAGCCTTTACGATTGCATTTACCTTACTAAACTTACCCAATCGATTTTCGTATTATGCAAAGAGAGAGAGAAAGAGATTTAATAAAAGCTAACGTCTTACGCAAACACAAATTGGTATTAACTACATAATTGTACACATTTTAAAGGCTTGCAAAATGGCCACAAAACCCAATCTAAAAATATTATTAAATAACTTGTTGAGTTACTTCATAAATACAATTAAAAAACAGTCTGAAAATGTTAACTAATGGTTTTTCCTGCTTTCAGTTCTTTGGTAACCTGAACGTGGACCAACCGAAGGGCATTGAGGTGGTCAAGGAGGCCATTCGGAAGCTGCAGTTCGCCCAGCAGATGAAGAAGGCGGAGACGGGCACTCAGGAGAAGTTTAAGAAGCTGGAGATCACCATCAGCATCAAGGGCGTGGCCATACAGGAGCCGCGCACCCACAAGATCCTGCACCAGTTTCCGCTGTACAACATCTCGTATTGTGCGGACGAGAAGGGTGTAAAGAAGTTCTTCAGTTTCATTGCCAAATCGGTGAAGCCCACGCGGGATAGCGATTCGATGGCGACAAATGGCCATGCGAACGGCAATGGTGATGGTAGTTCCAAAGCAGAGGAGACCCACGAGTGCTTTGTTTTCATATCGAACAAACTGGCCTCGGACATTACACTCACCATTGGTCAGGCCTTCGATTTGGCTTACAGGTGAGGAAGCAAGCAGCAAGCTCTAAAAATATAAACAAAACCGGAAACTCATTTTGAACATTTGCAGAAAATACATGGACAGCACTGAGAAGACGAATCTGAGCAAGGCGCAGCAGCAGATCAATCATTTGCAGCAAACTGTTAACGCTTACAAGGAGCGACTGCGCGAGATTTCCGCCAAATTGCCAAAGGCCGAGCTAGATGGCCTGCTCTTCCAAATGGGCATCAAGGACATTCTGGAGGCGCCCAGCACTGAGCTGCAGCAGAATGGCATTGAGGTGGCCACCGAGGCCCTGAGCAACGGCAAGCTGGGTAAGATATATGGGGATTATCACTTTATCCTGACATTATTAACACACTTATCACGTTTCAGATGACGACAAGCTGCTGATTGACACCAATTCGACCACGGCCTCAACCCATTCGGCGTCGCCCAGTTCCTTCTTGCCCATTGTCCCGCCGCGGAACAATCTAACCAGCCAGATCAGCATTGGCAGCAAGAGCAACAGCCAGAAAATGGACGAGCTGCTGCTGAATTCCGATTCCGATAGTGATTTCGATCCGCGGGCGGATGAGATTCAGGATAATGTGAGCAACGATCGCAATGCCATCAGCAACGATCTGTTTGGCTTTGAGCCCTCCAAGAGCTTTGGTCAGCAGCTGTTCTTCAACAACAATGATCACAAGCTGCAGAATAACAATACGAACAACAACAACAACAGCAGCTTACTGATCACCAGCAATAATACGAGCATCAATAGCAGCGGCTTTTCCAGCGAGCTGAACATCACGCCACCGTTGTGTAGGTTTTAGAGATTATAGTTATATCTATGATTTAATTTAATAATTTATTCTTGATTTATGTAGTGGCTCCACCGCCAAAGATAGCTGCTCCCAGGCGCCTTACCTCGGTGACAACGGGCAATGGCCTCAATGGCAACACGGACCTGTTCGGCTCGGATCCGTTTGAAATGAACAATGGTCCAACCATCTTTAAGGTATAATATAATATAACAACTTAAAATATATTTATAAATAGTAATTAAAACCAAATTTCCTTTGCAGCAAAATCAGCTAAACTTGGATGACTTCTCGCTGGAGAGTTTGGATCCTCTGCGCAAGTAGAGCGGTGCTACCAACGCCATTTTCACACACCATCGTTTGAGCCTTTAAGAACAACCCGGATATATACCAATATCTCCTTTTCCCATCTCCGTTTCAATGTATTTGCGTCTCTCCAATTGCAATTCGATTTGTTTAATGTGTATTATTGTTTATATATATATATATATATTGTATTGTATTTATTATCATTGATTTTTTGTCGATTTTATATTGCATATTATGATTTCCCACTATTATTATTATAATTATATAAATACGATTATTAACCGAGGGCGAGAGATCAAAAAGGAACACACGACGCAATGCACTTTGTTTAAACTTATCAATTTGTTGCCGTAGTTAAATAGTTGAAACGAAGCAGATAAAAATGTTAACAAGCGATAATGTGAAACGAAACTAACTGAATGTGAGAATGTTGTATAAAATAATTGTAAAGAGCAAATAAATCGATCGATTATTGTATAGAGCCGAAGCGCGAGGAGAAACCCAAGCAGAATGAACAATATTTAATGTTATCGATGCAATACATAGAAAAATATTATTATTACTATTATTATTGTGTATGTAAAGAATAAAGTGTAGTGCCTAAAAGAAACAAACGTCCTTCGTTGTTTTGATCTTTAACAAATTGCTTTATTTTTTGTTGATTTTCTCTATTTTTTCATATAACAATATACGATAACTACACGTTACTCTGCCATGAATACAAATTTGAGTTGCTTCTCTGTTGCTGTTGCTGCTGCTGCACTTGGGGAATGTTTGCCTAGAGCTAGTGATATATATATCCAACAATTGGTTCCTGAATCGTTTGTCCTAAACCTGAGTTGCTGTTGCCCGAACTTCCGAAGCTTTGTATCCTTCAAGCGTCCTGTATAAAGTCGCTGTAGCGCTTCGGTATGCTGGCCGACAGCTGGCGTGCGTTCATATCCGAGCTCTAGAAGATCAGAGAGTATCTTTTGTGAGTGCATTCCCTATATTTTGGGTAGAAAATGAAACCAAAGAACTGCAAGCGCATCTCCATCGGGGATACAGAGTCTTATAAATTCTTTAAATAACCATATAAATAACGCCAACGATTGGAAAAGTTCTGAAAGAAATTATATCAGTTTAAGAGAAGATAAATATAAGTAAAGAAAAGGCAAGAAACAAAGGTAACAGATATTATTACAAAATCACCATTAATTTAGAAGGAAATAAACTGTTAGGGCAGGAAAATAAAACGAATAAGGGAATATGCAGGTGAAACTGAGCAGCACTTTATTAATAATTAATAAGGATAATCATTCATATTAATAGGTAGCGAAACCCTAGAAGTAAAATTCTAAAATGGAGTAACGCATGTTGATAACTTCTATTGAAGCGTTAACCAACCTGAACTCCTGTGCTTAGAATAAACTCAAAATACAAAACAGAAATAAACGAATCTGTGTGTTTTTTCGTGTATAATTTTCAACAGTTTTTATTTGTTTATAACTTTTATAGCTTAACCAATAAAATTAAATAGTTGTGTGCTCAAAAAGATAAATGTATTTTGACATTGCATGCAGTTCGGGCTATAATTTGTATATCAATAACCTAAATAAAATCCACAAATTATATGCTAATTTCGTAAATCTCAAAAACATCTGTGTACGTTGGAGTATGTATGTTCTTGTATATATGTTTATATAAATATGCTTCAAAATTAATTTCTACAAACGTAATTAGATAATGCCAAGGGCGCTGCGCCACTCGCTCCCCACAAAAGAATATATAGAACTTCATTCAGGCCGCGCGTTTTTTGTGGAATGTCAAATGTTAAAGTGACAAAAATATTTAAAGGGACTTTTGGGGGGGAGTTTGGGGACACACATACAATATACAAACAAAAGTCGTATTTAATATTAAACATTAAACAATAAATAAACACTTTTCACTTGACTGGGGCTGCGGGTGTGGGGTTGGCTTGCTTGCTGGGATGGGATTTGGTGCAGGGTGGCGCAAACTCTTTACACAGCCAGGCGGGTTCGTTACTATCTCATTCTCTTTTTTCTTTTTTTATAAATATATATATTTTTCACACGTCTACTGGCTGACAGCGCTCGTCTTCTTCTTTTTAGCGTATTTTACCTGATTGGACCAGTCACCGGTGGGCACGGTGGCGCGATAGAACTTTGAGCTTGTCTTGTTGAAGATGGGCAGCAATTCGTTGGCCTCATCGGACAGAGCCTGCAAAAAACGAAGTTTTTAATACCATCGCAGAATAAAATAGTATCTCAATATTACCTTTAGATAGATGATGGCATCGGTGCCAAAACCCTCGCAGGAGAGCAGCACTATGTCGCCATGGAAATAGCGAGCGTAGAGCCGCGAGATCGGCAGGCCATAGCCATAGCCCGCCAGCGGCACCGTGTGCAGATCGGATTTCGAGGGCTGCGGCGCCGTGCTGTACATGTACTTGAAGAGCTGATCGGTCTGGGAGCGTGGAATGCCCCCACCCTGGTCGGAGATCTTCACGCAAATGTCCTCCTTGCCCTTGCAAATTGCCACTTTTAGTGGTGGCAAGGTGTCATTGTTGTCATGGCTATGGTGCTCCACCACTGCTCGCATCGAGTTCTTGAAGACTTCGAAGAGCATATAGTACAGGTGCGAGGGCACATAAACGGTCCGGATGGGCAGGCTCTCCGAGGGCTCACAGCTGTGCTGCTGTATCTCCAGCGCCGGACTGGTCAGGTAGTACTGGTCGCACAGGAAGCGCGCGTTCTCGTATGCGTCCCGCACCACATCCGAGAGATCACAGGCGGGGTCCAGACAACCGATGTGGCGGCCACCCGCATGGGGATTTCCACCAAAAAGCAGGGCTATAAAATACGTTTATATTAATAATAAATAAATAAATAATACAAAAGTGATAAAAACCCTTTATAACTTTAACTTACTGTGCTGGTTGATCAGCATCCGGATGCTAATGCGGGACATGTAAAGGCGGTCGAGAAAGTACTGGATGGAGCTCTCGGTGGGCGCATCCACCTGGCCGCCCTCGTTCTCCTTCATCTCGATGACTCCCTGGGCCATTGTCTGCACTACGTCGTTGTGCCGATTCCTAATGAGATCCAAATCGGCTACAAACCTAGAATTTAGAGAAACATTAGTAAAGTCTTGATAAATTGAAGGTTCTGGGACTCACTTTTGGAGATTGTCGTGCGTGGGTTCAGCTTTTTCGTACTCTAGCACATCCTCGAAGCTCTTCACGTACCAGGAGCTAACTTCGCTTACGGATCTGGTGTGCAGGAGGTTATCCGGTAGCAGGGCAATCTCCTTCATAATATTCGCGAGTCGCACTGGCAGCTCCTTGCGCAGAAATATAAAGGATTTCTTTTCACAGGCATTTTGACCTAATGAAAATAGGATAATGAGAAGGAATTAGGCATTAGGCTTCAAGAAAATCACCGTATACTAAAAAAAGTATTAAGAAAATATGTACATCCTATTCATTGAAACCTTGATAGTATAATGTTATCCAGAGTTCTCAGGCATTTTTGTTCACAAACTAAAAACTTTAATCTTAACTAACTTAGTACGCATGCAACTCCTCGCAAACTTTACCAACACTTTCTCCTGTCGTGCCTACTAACACCTAACCCTAACAAGCACGTGCTTGGTGTCGCAAGTGCATCTAAGTCCTAAAGCATGGTTAGGCACTGAATTGCTAAGTACGAGCTTTATAAAAGAAAAACGTACAAAAGAAGCATCCTTCAAGGTAAAAACGGGATAAAAGAAGGCCTTCGAAAGGTCAATGTGTATTTTGTGTTTTTATTACTCTAAGCGGACCGGGTTTGTCTCCCCCAAAGATTTGTAGGTTTTGTTTTAACTTCAAATTGCAACTAATGATATATTCTCTGACCTTCGCTTAAGTAATAAATAATAACAAACATCAAAGTGTCTTGAAAACTCAACAATAACTCTTTTTAGTCGTAGGTAAATTGCTTTACAAGCTTGAATGTCTATATCTTACTTCATGAATATTACAATAATTTAAACATTTTTATTATTTTTATATAAACAGATAATTAAAACAGATTAAAGGTTCTTATAAATTAACAAAAACTCTATTCTGTATCAGTTTTAATTCATTTTTAACTCGAATATAGCTCGATCTTTTTGTGCTTTCCATTTAAATAAACGTTTCCGTCATGTTCGTCATCGGTTCTATATTATTTAAATTATTTTCCGGTCTGGCTTATCAATGCAGCTAAAGCTAAGCATTCGGCGATCATGAGCTCACGAGTGAAAACCTCATGTGAACCCACTAAAAAAATTAAAAAATAAACAACCTCGTGTTGCTTATAAAAGAGAACAATTCTGAAAGCCACATAAATTCAATTGGATTAATTATCAAGTGAGTCCAAAAAGTACTTGAGCCAATTACATATCTACAAAAAACACAACTGTATGTATGTACATATGTATGTACATTTATATAGTGCCGAGTGTGTACTTTATAAGCAAGCTAAGTTCAAAGCTCTCCGTGGCAAAATGTGAAATAAATCAACCGCAGCAAACTTTGGCCCCGTCAAGCTTTTGCATATGCCTCTGTTGTCTTTGTATTTGTTACTTATTTCTGTGTATTTGCCGTTGATTCTCTCAGTGTGTGAGTGTGTTTTGAGTTTTGTGTGTTGTTTGTTTGCCGATTGTCAACACTGTTGACTCAACAGTTTCGTAACAAAGAGAAAAGCAAGAAACGGGCGGCTAAGGCATGCGGAGTGATAACGTCGCGCCGGCGGATCCCCAATACCTTATCGATGGGGCCTTGACCGGGGACACGCCTTCTTTTTTCCAGCAACAAAATTAATGGCGATAATAATCATAAGAGGGGCGTAGGTAATTAGCGGTGGCCAGTAGGGGATGTCAAAAAAAAAAAACAAAATTCGCCACACTTAATTGGCATTCCAGACAAAAAACAAACAAGATATTGTGCTTGGACGTGGCTATTCCGTATAAATTAGACTGGAACCGCTTTTATATAGCCGCTCGTTTATGAGTCAATTGTAACGAATTGCCAAAACAAAACAGAATCAATAAAACGAGTTATAAAAGCAAGCCAAAAGGCAACAAAGAATACGGAAAGAGAAGCAATAACCTGAGCACAAAGCCAAAGTTTTTGTAGAAGAACCTGCCAGAAACTGATCGAAAAGCCCCGAGAGATATGTACATATGTATTTGTATGTACATATGTATGTATATATGATGAGATGTAGTGAGAGAGAGCGCGCTGGGAGAGGAGAAACGCCACCCCTCTACACACGCGCCCGCTTCCCGCTCCAAAAAGTCCCTACTGAGTGACCTCAAAACAAAGCTTTTAATGCTATGTTTTTGTTTACTTGTTTGCCATTTTCAGACCCCCCCCTTTACTCTCACTCTCTCGCTAGCTCTAGCTCTAGCTCTAGCTATTTGCTTGTGTTGATAATAACAAAAATAAAGAAACCTCCAGACTCGATCGGTTTGTCAGCTATATGATGATGTCTGGCACTCCACAAAATGTAGACTTTGATGCATCGCCACCCGGGCCTGATAAGTGCCCCACCACCGAACGAACCCTCGCTTTCATTGGCGATAAATTGCAAAAGGCGTTAAGTGCCTTAATCATAAGTACTCTTACTCTATATGCATTTAGATAATTGCCCTCCATAAAAAAAAGGAAGTTAAGCTGAGCCATATGGTTACCATACTGAATTATAAACCTAAGTATCACGGTATAATCTCAGCGGCAACTTTAATGACACTCTGTCTGAAAAAAATTATTAGATAATAACTGAAATATTTCCATTTATCAATATGTATATATCTACCCGGTTTTAGTTCTGTATAAGAATTAATAAGGTTAAATGTTTAAAGATGCCAAACCTCCTTTGGCCTACCAAGCTTAAGCGTTTAAATTTTCGTAAAAAGTGTACTAGAAATTCCCAAGTACGAATTCAGTGACACGATGCTATACAAATACAAAATATTAAGCTTGATTGTCAAAAAATTTAATACTGAAAAAATTTCTTTTCTGGAAGCTGAATGAAGTGTATACTGTAGGCCTTCTTATTTTATATAGATTAAATCAGTATACAAGATCATCAGCTAATTATATACTTTCATAAATATAAATATTTACAAACAATATGTTAAGATAAGGTTTTCAGTCTCTCATGAAATCAGAATGAATATAATTACTGTTTAACTCTAAAACTATAAACATAGTAATCATGATTATAATATTAAAGTGAATTTTAAAGACTTATTCCCTAATCATTTAGTTTAAATAAAAACTGTTGCGTGTCGCAGATGTCAAATTGAAAATTTAGCACAGCACGAATTCAATTGCAATTCCAATTTCAATTCAATAGTGTCGAATTGAAAATGAGCTACGCTTTCCACAGACACAAGCCCCATTATCAGCTTGGACTGTACTATATAGTATATACTATGATAGGGTAATTCCATCGTCAATGGCGCATTAAATAATTTACAAGGCATGGCAGCACCACGCAATCAGGGTGAAAGGGTTAAAGGGGACGGCCAAAGAAATGCAATTTCTGCAACGACTCAATCTTGTAGCAAACTGCAATTACATTAGGGTACTAAGGGGGACTAGTATAGAGCGGCTGACGTCACAAAACCATGACCATCCTCTCCGTAGAATCAGCTGTTCCGAGGCACGGCAATGGCTATCTCCTATTGCATCAGCTAAAACCCATTGGCACTCAATTTATGGCCGAATTTCTCTTACCATCTCACGAAAATCCATATGTATATTTGACTCACATTCGCCCTGTGACAAAAATACGGCGCGTGTGAAATGACTACGTCTCTATTATCGCCGAGGAGGGGGTGCTTGCTTTCTGCTCACTCTTTTTTTTTCCTTGCCAGTATTTTGCTTTTATTTTGGCCAACTGTTGACGTCTGGCCGGTTTTTTTTTTTTTTTTTTGGTTTGTATATCTTTTTCCCTAAAGCGGTTCCAAAGTTCAGTCGAAAATGAGGTGCTCAGCCTCCTGGACTTTGCCCCGAAATGGTCACAGTGATCTGATCCATCAGCAAATTTTTCCATTATATTTGTATAATACTTATACGAACATTTGAATTGTCAGACATTGCGTTTTTGCTCTTTTCCTCCACTAATTAATTCTCTTTGTCACACACGCAAAAATTGGCACATGATCAGGTTGATCAGCTAGGAAAAAAAAAAATAAAATCCGGCCCCCTACATATACACGCTCGTTCTTATTTCTTTGATATTTCCCATTGATATCAAAACATGGCCTTCGGATTTATGCCTCAAAATACTATAAACTCTATATATGCGATAGTGGACGCCCTCGAAATTAAGCATTATACTTTGGAAACGAGACTCGTCTCACTCAGGCGCGAATTTTAGAACCTTCTTCTCGAATTGAACGGAATACACTTGACTTACTCAAGCGCTAATCGATGTCTCACCTACTATACCTCGGGGAGTATATATGATAATATATATTAACAATGTACCTAACCAATAATAACAAGCAACCAACACAACACACTCTATAGATATAGAACATAATTACTCGATGTTTATGGACCCCCACAAAAGGCCAGAAAAACACAATTAAGTGCTGGTACAGTTGGCGACAAAACACACAGGCGAAAGCGTGCCTTATCTATGGCCCCGGCACCAAAGTTCAAGTATAGCCCAGGTATATATTAGTTATTTATTCGGTTAGTTCGATCAGGGGTGGCTGGCGGTGCGAGTAATAAAAGCTTGTAAACTAATTTCGTTGTTGTTCGTCATAAAAATAAACGTCTGCTTAGTCTGCTTAAAAATGCCAAAACACAAGAGGCCCTAAAAGGCAGGCAGGCAGCAAAGCTTGTTGTTTCGTTCTAATTTTAGATGATAATAGCTCAGATTCAGCCTCAGCCTCCAAAGGAGGAGGAGACTACCTCTCTGCCCCGCTTTGTTTTATTTTTCTTTTTTTTTTTGTGTTGTGCCACTTGGCCTGCCTTTTATTTCTGCTCACGTCAGTTGCCATTTTAGTTGCAATGAGAATATGGACTGGGAAAGCATTTAACTCTAGTTCAAGCTGTTTACACAGAAAATAAATAATTTAACGTAATATTTAACAGAAAACTGTTTTCTTTTATATACTACTTTAATGTTATGTTAGTTTAAAAAATGTTATATTATCAGTTTTTAACTTGGGTAAGCACTGAAAAGTATTTGATTCATTTTTTAAGCTAACTAAATTGTGTTTTATATTAGTTCTAATACTATTTTCTACCATAAGTTAAAGAACTTTCCTAGATCTTATAATAGTTTCATGATTTTTATCTATATTTTGTTCCCCTATTGGTTTTTTAAACCCGCTCTTTCATAAATAAATAATCAACACAATCATAATTTTCTCTGCACGAAAAGGCACTCAGTTTGAGTGGGTTTGAGGGGCTGCGTGTTTGGTTGGTTATTGGGGCAGGTTGAAGGCCTGGATTTCGGGATATACAGATGTACATACATAGGTATGTATATGTATCCTCCAAGTGGGGGGTGGTAGTGGGCGTGACATTGAAACGTCATTGAAGGCCACGTGCCGGCTGTCATTGCCGCCGCTGCTCAATGAAGTGTGGGCGGGCCTATAACAAAAAAAAAAAAAAACGCTTTCCCTCGCCCGTCCTTATATTTCAGTGCCAAAACTTGTTTATAAATTCAAAGTGACTCGTAAACAAGCCGAGTTGTTCTTACTTCCGTTTTTGCAACAGGCGCGACTGAGAGCTGAGAGCGGGGAGGTGGGCGTTGGAAAAGCCAAAGCCAAGCTGAATTGAACTGAGCAATTCAATTGTTTATACTGCAAGTTTGTGTCAGCCATTCGGTCTCCCTCTTGCGCGCACAATCAACAGTTTGCCGGGCTCAGAAAATAATATAAATGCTTAATTGACAATTCAATGGAACGAAATTGGGTATTAGATAACGGGAATTTTGCGCAGTTTAAACACATTTCAAGTCAGATCGAGTTTGATGGTCAAATTCTAAACAAAATTTAAGATCAACTATGAATATCATTTACTTATAATGTTATGTAATGTGTACAGGAATGTACTATAGTTTCTTCCATAGTATACTCATTGTTTATACTAAATGGAAAGTTAATAAGCTTTGGAACTGTTTTAATAACCTTGTAATAATTGCTAAGCAATTTTAATCCATGAAAATCCATTCTTATAATTGTGGAAAATGTTCAAAATTAATTCTTTTTGTACAAATTCATTAAATTATATATTTTATGACAGACTGCATAGTGTGTAAAATTTAAACTTATTTTTCTGCGGGAAAATATAAAAAGATATTTATACAGTATTTTCCTTGCTTTTTTTTTTTTGTTTTTTTTTTTTTAAATGTTTACGATACCAAATAAATAAAAAAACCGCAGTCTTATCCACTTTCTTAATGCCCGGTTAAGGCTAACCCTTACGTTAAAACTCTAACCATTTCGTTAAAATACAGAATACCCTATTATCTAAGTGTCGATTATTGTCTCTTTTCAAGAAACTAACTGAAACTGATTTAAATTCTTATTGGCTTTATTTGAAATTAATTTTAAAAGTCAACTAATACTTAGTTAGTCATGTAAGCCCTTGAATTATCCATTACGTAACTCTTAGAACACATTCCCTTGCATATGGAATAAGAAAAGTTGTATTCTTCCATACACTTTCTGATTAGATTAATTAATATAAAGGTTCCCCTCATAGAGGTAAAATATAATATTGACTTACCAAAATCCATAAACTGCTTTATGGAGAGCGGCGATGGATTGAAGCCCGAGTAAAAGTCGAGCATTTTGGCCAGGCTCGCCATCGAGGAGGAGGCCGAGGAGGCCGAAAAGCGTACTGGGAACAGGCGCATGTTGCGTGTATTTTTGTTTTTTTTTCTAGTTCGCGGGGGATTACGCTGCTGCTGATTACGTTTGCCGGTTGGTCGGTCGGGCTTATCTTTAACAACTTTGTTTGCTACTTCTTCTGATTTACCAGATATAATACATTTGCAACGAGCGGAAGAGACCGGTGTCCTTTCGCTCACCTTCGCTTTTGCTCTCTTCTTCCCTCACTCTCTCTCTCTATTTCCGCAGGACGTTGACCGGGCGGCAAGCTCTCACTTTCTTTCCAAAAAGGAACAAAAGAGACCAGAAACAGCTGGCAACGTCTTGAACTCTCTGCGGAGACGGCGGCGTAAGTGCTCAATAAATCAATGGAGCTCTGGTCTTAACAAACATAGAAAACTTTAACTTTTACGAAGAATGGTAGCAAAAATATATGTTTGTATGTTGCAAATATTTTTTTTTTGTGTTAGCTCTCCTGCTTATTGTTGTTTTTGTTGTGGGCGGCGGGGGAGGCGGGACGACGTCTCTGCTGCTGTTGCTGCTTCTTCTCTAGATGCGCCATAAACGTGGATGTGTGAGTGATTATATTTGTACGGTATTTGCTCTTTGTTGTTGTTGCTTTTGTGCTCTCTTAATTGCTGGTGCAGTTCTTCTTCCGTTCTAAGTTATCGTTGTTATTATTTATTTTGTTATATTGTTGCGCGGCCTCGACGCGACTCCAGAAACTGAGCGGAGCGCTCTGGATTCTCCAATGTTCGAGAGAACGCCGATTTACCTGTTTTTATATTGCGCGAAGCTTTTTGCCATTCGCCCGGCAGCAGTGCTGGCTAATCTCCATAGCAAAAATAGCTAGATTTCAAGAATAACGTTGCTAGAAGTTGATAATTATTTGTTATTCCTAGTTGTTAAAATTGTTAAAGAAAAATTGAAAATGTGGTTAATATTTAACATTTTAAAAAAATTGCAAATTTGATCAAAAGTTCCCAGATGCAGCAACTAATAGGGCCATTCCACTGCAACATTCTGCTACATTCTCGAGAATGGTCCGTTCATT